>PNEQ01063816.1:0-54424 GCA_003012365.1 Medauroidea extradentata | reverse complement strand
AATATATATATATATATATATATATATATATATATATATATATATATATATATATATAAACGTCAGCTGATAAAATATCTACTCGGCAAAAAATCTCATCGAAATTTGATGAGTAGTTCAGATTTTATTGACGACTGAGTGTTCCAGTCACCCGCTCGACATCGTACCTTTCCATACCCCTTAATGAGATATATCATTCGGAACATTGTTACACATGTTTCAACAATTAAAATTCCAATATTTAGCCTGATATTACAAACAATCATGATTCCACACATATTTGAGTATGACTTCCGAGGTTACTCGAACGAAAATATTACCACGATATCTAGATATGTTCCTTAGTGTGACAGGGAATAGGCCATTTTGTTACAGTTTGCCGTTCAGAGCAAAAAAAAAAAATGCCAATTGTAGCCAGATTTTTAGAAGTAGTAAGATTCTAACACATATTTGATTTTGATGTCCGGGGGTTACTCGAACGAACATGTTACGACGACGTATAGAAATGGTTCTGGATATGATAGACCATACGGCATATTGTTAAATTTCTAACTTATAGCAAAAAAAAATTGCCAAATATGTATTTTTTTTAAGCAAATATAAGTATATTTACTGATATTAGATAGGAGGGTTCCTGGCATTTTCATAAGTATAATTTGCGCGAATTACTGTGACGTAAATATTTACATGATACATACATTTTTAAATACCTGTGAACATTTTTCATGAAATGAAGTTTGTTTCTTGAGTTCTTCCTGCTAGCATATGTCTGCGCAATTTTTTTTCCCTATTTTATAAAGCAGGGTTTTATCACATCAATTTTATTGCTTATTGAAGAAAATAAGTGACTTGTGTCCTTCTCGCGCTGAGTGGGATGTTCGTAGAAAAAAATGTTTGATTTATACAGTTTTTGCATGGAATAGTATGAATAGGTTCTTGTGCCCTTCTTGTATTTAGATACTCGGCGCCCTTCTTTTATCCGTTTGGATGTGCAACTTTTTTATTTATCACTTTTTCTTCCCCACCCCCCTCCGACCATTATTACAGTGTCGTAGTGGGAGAATGTTTTTTATTTATCACTTTTTTTCCCCGCCCCCTCCGACCATTCTCACGGTAGTGGGAGAATGTAGGGGAGGAAAAATAGATCTGAAATAGAGCTAACTTCAGCCCAGTGTTTTACTTTCGTGATCTTCAACGACTTTTCAGAGGAAAAAATTTTATTATGTGGTAATTTTTGTGGATTCTACACTAAGCTAAAGCTGTTTAGCTTAGCCATTTATAAAATGTAAATAGAATAATTAATGTGCTATGGAGAAATATTTAAATTAGGTCCTGTAATAGGTACTACATAATAATTGCAAAAAGACGTTTTATCATATTCGAGGAGTGGATTAAAACAACCCACCAGTAGATAACATTAGGCTACTAAAAATTGAAGACCTCGGGAATAAATAATTATAACCCATAAGACAGACGATGTAAAAATATTATATCTGTAAATTTAAAAGAAATACTTATTTATAAAATATGTAGGTATTTTACTTTAAACTGCATAATAGATGATGAATTTATGTAACAATTTTGTCCAACTTTGACATACTTTATTACAGCTAAACTGATAACTACAGGAATGATGGTTATCATTATTTACTCCCCAAGGTCTTCAATTAGTAAATTTAAGGATATGACAGAGACATAAAAGTGAAATAATCTGTAACAAAAATATTTAAGATTTACTTATTTTTTTATTTTTTTGACTTACCAATCCCCTTGAGCAGAGCTCAAGATAGGGATCTTGTGATTAGCTCTCACAGAAACATGCAGATGCGAGCAGTTTATAACAATAATTGAAAAACATTAAGTTAGTATAAATTATGTGTAGGAAATTAAACAATTAAAATTAGTAGTATATGTGCATAGTAAAGTTGCAGGTTGCCTGTGTAGCCAGCAAACAAGCAAGTATATGAAAACATACAAACAACAGTAAGAGAATACATCAACTTGTGTAAGGATTATTCTCGTACTTCAGGTTTCAATCTACCACACCTCAGTTTTTTCTAAGAACACCCAATTGCAAATTGCACAATTATGTCACAAGAGTTTAGAGCTATTACATAATACAGAAGATTATTCACTCAGTCTCCAGTATCACATAGCGTCACTCAGTCTCCAGTATCATATAGCGGATAGGATATAAAGACTGAATTTATCAATAAATTCAGTAAATAATAATAATTTTCTTCCAATTGGACAACCACCTGGTGGCAAGTTTCAACATTTTCCTCAAATACTTCTCAAACCCCTTCTAAACTTTTCAGCCACCTTCACCAACTCCTCCAAAAATAAGTTCCACTCTAGCGTTAAATGTTCTCGCCAGCCAGCCAGATGGGTGAAGGGTGATTGGGGAACGCTGGGGCAGTTTGGAGACTATGAAGGTAATTTCAGACTGCCAAAGATGATAAGAGACAGGCTGGAACACAGTGAATGACAGAAGAATAGTGGAAAGACTGGTAACATGTATAGGATAGTGATTGGTGGAAAGAGTTGATGTGCACTAAGTGAACATCTTGAAAAGGGTATCTATAAACGTAAAGGAAACAACAGTAGAAAATTATAGCAGGTCTGGCTGAGAATGGAGTGGGAGCGACAGTCGATGCTGGTACGGACTCCAGGGAGCAAGGGGAGATGGTATCATTCAGGGAAGCGAGACAGTTTAGAAAGACTGTGGAAATGATGGTGTAAAGGTGATGGCTATGCTTGCCACTGGGTGGTAGACCAGTTGCAAAAATTGTTATTATAATTATTATGTGATTATTTAAATAATATTCCAAGCTTAGGGCTAACTGGTTTTGTACACACTTAAGAACTGCCGTGGGAGTGTTTCGCCACCAATAGTTAGCTCTTTGTACTGTATTGTAAACATGATCTTTAGTGACAGTATTTATTTAAAAATTTTAAATATTATGGAATCTGGATCATTTGGTGCACATCAGGATTTTCTTTCACATTAGGAAAGCTGTATTCTTCATGCAGATGACATGTAGACATCCCAACACTGCTACATCACAAATGATATGTTAAACATCCATTAAGAATGTTTATAAGATGTTTATTTCATTTTTTTCTTGAAGAATTTTTTTTATAATTGGAGCTACACCTCTTCAACAATTTATTCATATGAAGATTCAATGTTTGTAGCTGGAAGGGGTTGATATGTTCATATGATTTCATCAGTTGAATTGTTATTTAATGCATTCAAAACTAATTTTGTATGTGAATGATCTATCTTTTTCGGGAAAATAATTTCCAGAATATTTGAACCACCCTCACAAGATATGGGACCTACCATCTGGTTTACAACACACGAGAGAGTATTCTTTCAGCACAGAGATACGAGAGTACGTTGACCAGAGACTCATACTACAGCTGCAAAAACTGAACTACTACTTATTCAAGATGACGTGTGATCAGTCTTCATGGAGTTGAGGTTATATTTATTTGGAAGATAGAATATTGCTCCAATTACAAATCTCAGTGATGAGCCAGGCTTTCACAATACTTTTAAATAAACCTTTACTTTTAATTGCTTTAAGCTCTTTAGGAAGAGAGAAATACAGTTTGTAACCAGCAAAAGTTAGGACAGCTTGGTAATAATTTGTATTGACATGCTTCAAGTATAGCGCGTCAGATTTTCGAGTAGAGTAAGAGTGTGGGAGTCCTGGTTTTAGATTATTTACAGAAATCATTTGATGTATTGTGACAATTAGTTCGAAGAGTATAGTTCTTTAATAGGCAATATATTACTATTTATGTATGTGTCTTGAGTGTGATGATACATAGACAAACCGAACACAGCTTTTAATACTTTGTTTTGGGCCGTCTGCAGAGTTTTAAGAACATTTGGTTTTGCTGTTCCCCAAACAAGACTCAGATATTGAAGGTGACTATGAACAATTGAATAATAAGTAAGCAATTTAACCTTATTTGGAACACCTAGGTCATGTACTTTTCTTCTGGCGCCTATACCAGGAAGAATTTTCTTAAGTAGGCCTACGTACAGACAGTGATCCTGCCAGGTAAGATGTTGATCGATTATTAAACCCAAGTACTTAATATTTTTTGTTTGACGTATTGGAGTGACCTGGAAATTTGGTTGGACTGAAAGCGTAGCTAAATATTTGAAGGACTTAAAAATGGCATAGAATGATTTTGTTGGATTCAGAGTTAGTTTATTAAATCTAAAATACTCACAAAGTAGATTTAAATCTTATTGTAGTAGACTAAGGGTTCTGTCAATATGCTCATAATGCTTATAAAAGATTATGGCATCATCAGCATAGAGCTGCAATACACCATTTAATTTAAGATTGGACATATCATTAATACAGACTAAAAACAAGAGGGGTCCCAGTACACTACCCTGTGATACTCCAGCTGTCACATCACAGTGGTCACTGTCGATACTACACACAGTAACAAATTATATTCGGCCAGCAAGGTAGCTCTTGATGAGGTGCAGTGGGACTCCTCTTACACCACTATACTCAAGCTTAGTTAGCAAAATGTCGTGGTCAACAGTATCAAAGGCTTTGCATAGGTCCAATGATAATACTACTGCCTATCCTCCCTTGTCAATTGAGCACTGGATCCTGTCAACTAGGTTACTGTGGCCTGGCCAGTATTATGAGAGGGTCTAAATCCAAATAGTTCTGTATATAAGAAATTGTTTTTGTGATAGTAATTTATTAGCCTGTTGAAGATTAGTTTTTCAAATATTTTGTTAATAGTTGGTAATACGGAGATTGGACGATAATTACCTAGTGTTGTCCGACTACCTCCCTTGTGGATTAGGAAATTTTTTGCTGTTTTTAGGTAGGATGGATAGATTCCTGTTTCTATCATACCGTTTGCAGCCTCGACCAATTTAGGTATTAGGTAGCGAGCACATTTCTTTATTAATTTACCAGTTAAACCATTCTACCCTGGACAAATGTTAGGTTTAATGCCAATTATTAGTAATTTTATTTCAGCCTCATCTGTTGGAGACATAAATATGGTGGAGTTTGTCATAGTAAGCGCTTGTAGATTGTTTACAGAATCTTGAGGATATCTTTTAATATCATTATCATTTACCATATGAGATAGCAGTGTTTGTATAAACATGTGTAATTGTTGTAAATGTATAAGTTTTCTATTTATTATGTAATCTTCATGACTTGTCAAATATCTTTGTACTATTGTGTATTGAAAAGATCTTATGGATGCAATAAAACAAATAACTGCATTTAAATCAGTAGCAACATTGGTGAAATATTTACAGAGTGAATTAGCTATAGCCACAGGTTCTGTTAGAGCTATGTTATTTTTGGACAATAATAGATCAATATGGAGATTCTTTTTTTGCTTTCTTCCCAAGACAGTGTTTATGGTTTTCCATGTGGTTTTTGAGTCACCAGAGCACTTTAGGAAAATTTTAGAGTAGTATTGTCTTAAGCATTTGCATTTGAGTGATGTTAATTTGTTGTTAAGTACTCGCAAGTTTTCCTTTATGAGTAGGTTGAGCCTGTTATTTTTACATTTTTTATAGAGTCTGTCCCAATCTTGCACCATTTTTTTTTTCAACTCTGGAGTAACCCAGGGACTGGAAAACTTTTCTTTAGTATTTACAGTTTTTTTGTCGGTAGATTCAACAACGACAGTTCTTAACAGTTTCATGACAGTTTGAAACGCATCCTGGGGGTTGTCTGTATCTGTTGCAAAATGTGTTAATTTTTCGTCAATAATACGGGAAAAAGTTTTGTAGTTAATAAATGATAGAGTTTGTTGTTCATGAATTTGGTTAATATTCATGGGCAGTTTTGTGATTATCAAGTTATGGTCACAGAGTTTGTTGTTCATGAATTTGGTTAATATTCATGGGCAGTTTTGTGATTATCAAGTTATGGTCACTTATGGAGTTATCAATTGATATGATAGAGACTGAGATGGGTTTATTTACAATTTTAGAGAGAACATGATCAATAATAGTGCTGATTGTTTCAGTTTCCCTGGTGGCAAATATGTTATTGCACAATGTAAACCCTAGAGCAGAATGAGTAACTTCATAGGCTATGAAGCTGGGACACTCCCTGCTTAAATTTATGTTTATATCTCCAATGGAGACAGTGTCTCCTTTGTATTTACCAAGGTCTTGTTTTAATATGTTTAGGAATGAGTGCAGATGTGTGTTAGGTGGTCTGTAGTAACCTCCTAAATTTATGTTTTTGCAGTTATAGCCTAGGTTAATCTCAATCCAGACCGAGTAGTGCAATGCATCATAGCTACTAAGTAGTTTGTGTTGCAAGCAATGGGACACATACAGAGCAAGTCCACCACCTTTGATAGTTTCCCTGCAGGAAAAGTACCCTGCGTACCCTGGGATGTTATAATTTGGTACATCGTCATAACACAACCACGTTTCCGCAACAACTATTACATTTGCTCTTGTGGCAAGTCTGTCAATCAGTAAGATAAGGTCGGGTAATTTGTTTTTAAGACTTCTGGTGTTTATATACAGGATAGTTAGACCATTAGTTAGGGCAGTTGTACCTAGCCTATTATCATAATCTGTTATATCATTAAATTTATAGTTATGGGTCATATCTGAAGGCGTACGGCACGTCGTAGGTGGACGTCGTGGTGCATCATGAAGGTGATGTGTCCCAGGTGGTATTAACTTGCAGACGGACAAGGACACACCCCTATATTGTGCTAGACCCGTAGCTAGAAAATTATTTCAGATCGGGCGAACCATTGCCCAGGAGGGGCTAGTTTGCCTGTGTATAAGCTATTTCTGCAGGAGTGTATAGGTCTATCTTACTATGATAGGTCGGGCCTGTATTTTGTCCTATGTGGCAATTCATGTCGCTGTCGGAGTGGGGAGGTTATCCTGGACGCTTGTAGCAACTACGTGTTGAATATTATTAATTCCTGGCCGAGTGGCCTGGTTACAGTTCCATTTTGGATGTTAGAACCAGCAATGCTTCGCACTGCATGGTTCATAACAAAGTGTCTAAGGGTGTTCAACATCTCTACGAAAACGAGGAAGTGAACCTGGGTAACTTAGCACAGTGAAAGAAAGAATGATTGTAGTTCTAAATATACTACAGGAATTTCAACCACGGCTTAAATTGAACATAGTCCTTATAAAACACATTTTGTAATAACATTTCTTAAATTTAAGAGCTTGATGCAACGAACATACAAATGAGAATTCGCTTAAAATGTATGTTATATGTTTGAATAATGTTTTAAATATCAGGAAAGTTATTAAGATATTCTAATTTGAAGCTGCACAACATATATATATATATATATATATATTAACATGACATCAAATGAATACTGTAATCTATGAAACACATGCTATGTGAAAAACAACACTAAGTTATGCGTACTGCAATCATAATTTTACTAAAAGAACATTCTTTGGAGCACTAAACCCGTGTGAAATCAAAGCGGTTGGTTTCTTGCTCCTTGCAAAATAAAAACATGACATTGGTTCCATTTTCAGAATCCAAGTATCTCACATTTAATTTTATTGAAAAACCACTCGAATAGCTTCAGTTTAAAAATTATAATTTCTTAAATGTTAAAATTCAGGCCCATTTAACTACGAAATTACGTAGTATTTGTACTTTTGTAACGTTTAAACTTAGTCACAAAGGATAATTTAATTGTTACATCGTACATAATTATATAATTTTGGTTTCCATAATAGGGATAAAATTCAGGGGTTATTCCTTATGAAAAATTAGGTACGTATTTATAATGCGGCTTACAGGATTTGTAGTTATTAAAATTGACTGTGAACATTTATTTTGAACATTTCATTATGCAATATTACGTAAACTATTTAAATACTAAAAATTAAACAAAGTTTTTACCGCATACTGCTGTAATGTTCAGTATAACTTTAATCTACAAAGAATCTATTCCAAAGACTTGCACTCTCAAAATAATACGATTGTCGCATATCTCATTGTGCTATTTTTTATTCATTCGTGAACTAAGCATGCTATGCATTTGCAGCAGTATTTCTTTTTGTTTATGAGGGCCTCTTATTAAAAATATATACATATATCGTACGCTACAATGCTCACCAAATTCATGGCAAAACTAGTTCTAAGCAAGGTTGGTTTCTTTACATGTTTATTTTGAGTAAACAAAACACTCAAGTCAATTTTCACGATTGTAAAATTGATTACCTCCTTTACGTGTTAAGGAAAGTCATAAATCACATTATAAAAGAATATACATCATTTTCATGCATAGGGTATATTCCCCAAAGAGTGTATCAATCTATCGTAACCATCCTAACGACATATATCTCATATAATATGAATAAAAGTATGCAACCTTAAGTTTGAAAGGAGATTGTATCAAACAAGTTTATGATAATTTCATAACCAAGTAATTAATAGTCTTACACACAGTATGTGACATCACACTACTTACAAAAATTATCGGTACACTACAGCGACTTCACTACAGTTAGAGCTGATGCACGATATAGGACGGAATCTAAAAGTAATTAGATATGTTCATAATAATCGCCTGCCACTTGCCTACTGCTACCTGAGAGCATACTTCATTGATATCGGTTGCTGAATTTTAAACAATGCAATAGTGTCTAATGTCAACATTTTGTTACGTATTGCTTTGACGTGAAGGCAAGGGTAATCTGTGGACACTTCCAACATCTTCGTAAGTTTTCCTGTTAAAAATAGTATTATAGTCTTTGCGTCATCTTGAAATATTAATGAAATATGTGAAGAATTTGTGCAATGAGAATATCGCAGGTTGTTAGCCTGACGAGAGAGTGTTAGTCACTCCCCAGCTGAACTTATGAGAATATCCTGCGCACAAAATAGTACTTTTGTTGGTTTCTAATTTTGTAAGGTGTATGATATAATTAGGATGTCAGGGCCAATCACTAGGGCCCTGAAAAATTTGCGTTTTCTTTCCGACACATGCTAGAATTCCAGCAACTACACGTTCGTGTCACTTTCGCAATTGGCCCTTGACATATTCGACACCTGAATATCGCTGAGCCAAAAAGAAAGTAACTAATCACATGCCCATTTTACCGCGGAAGCGAGCAGCTAATGAGCAGCTGCTGTCTGCTTTAGAAAACATACATTCTTGTCGGTAAACCCACAAATTTTTCCGGGCTCTGCCAATCACTTGTTTAGCATTCGTAACAACACTTCTGTGTAGTAATAACTAAATTGAAATCTGCATTTACTAAGCAAGCGCCAATGAGGAAATCATAAGTGAAAAAGAAACAAATTTTAAGGTAACATCTGTAAACAGTGATTAATAGTTTACAACACTGTAATTAACATCAGTTCCTGCGAACTGTAGAAATGACTACTTATTCCTTACCACTTTAATAAATGTGAATGTATTTTTAATTTTAACATGGAGTGTAATTCGTGATCTGGTAGATATTAATTCTTTGGCTTGATAAAAAATAGTCACCAGTTGTAGTACATCAAAATCTGGTCATGTAACCACTTTGTCTACGATACAACACCGATTGAGAAAATGTACTTCTTATTTCACGTAAAAATTTTAAAGGAGTTCTGTACAATTATTGGTAAAGTCGTTGGAAGAAATGCACTGTCGTAGAGCGGCTCACCCCTTATGGCATACCCACCCCCATGTCCTAACCCCTGCAAGCTTCAAAACCAAATCACTATCAACGCACAGGCCAGACTTTGTGCAAAGTGGTCTGACGAGTTTCCCTCACTCCTCCCTTCAAGGACTGAGCCCTCCCGCCCCTCACTTTCGCCATGCGACAGCTGAGGACAGACAGCACGGCTGTAGGGACTACGTAGTACCAAAATTTATCACCACTGCTGTTCAAATACGCTGAGCGCTGTCATCGCTTGGAGGGGAGAGCAGACGGCGAGTGTGAGATATTCTGAAGCGCGGTGGCTAATATAGCATGTTAACGCGTTCTGTGTTGCGTTCCACGTGTTCGTAGAAGGTATGCGAGCCACTTTTGACCTATCAAATTGAAATTACTGACATGTCAATCTGAAAACGCCTTCGAACAGCCTTAAAGGGCTTAAATAAATTTCAACTGCATATGGAAGTAGAAATACACAATACGATTCAAAATATTACAGTGAAAATAAACAGCGGGAATCATTTTAGTCTACATATAAATGTGTTTCTGAAAAACTAAATATACTGTTCTACCAAAGTTGTCAACGGGGTAGTGAAAATAAGGAAAAGAAGAAAAACTGTTTGCTTCTGAATGTCTTTCAGCAGATACTTTTCTACAATAAACCTAGAATAACATCATGGGCAAATATTTAACGTACTGTTATAAGACTTTTTAAGCATCTTGTAGAAATATAGTGTTAACGTTAGTGAGGAAATAGGTGAGGTATTGTTTCATCTCCAAGTAATTCACATTCCCAATTTAGGACCAATAATTCTACCACCGATTGGGCTACTGACATTGTGGCTCTATAATTATTTTGCACATTTCCAGTGACTAAATATAGCACAAGGTTAAATGGTCTTTCATACATCTGTCTAGGGCACTGTCGTAGAAGAACATGTCTGGACACTCGCCTATCTACCAATGTATTTTGTTTTGACCCCCTCGTTTGGCTGTAGCTCACCAAGTTACCGAGAATGTTATGTATCTTTGGAGCTGCAGTCAGAGCAGTCGGGCTCAAACTCTGCCCATTTTTTTTTCCTTTGTTAACATTATAGAGTAAATTAGATCGCTGGAGCCATGCTTTAGGATTGTGAGCAAAGGAAGTATTTCATAAATGTATAAAAAATACATTTTGATAAACTGTTTACCTTAGTGGGAGCAAAATGAGCGTAGTTTGAGCCCAACCGCCACAATTGCAGCACCAAACACGTACAGCATTATCGTGAACTTGGTGAACTGCAGCCAAACAAGGGGGTCAGTTTCCAGACCTGTTCTACAGCTGTGGTCTAGGGTCAAGAACGTGCTACTGTGAAAAATGTGCCAACACCGCCTGACCAACCAAGGGAGGTAGACAGTAGAAGCCACACTTCGAGAAAATTTGACTAACCATGTCATTGAGATGTTAAACTTGTATAATCTGTATTTCTCTGTCATAATGACAAAGTGGCATTTGCAATATGTATTGCCTGTGAGACCCAGTATAATTTGTTATCAATGCTTTTAAATAATCTAATAATTTGGAATTTGCAAAATCTGGAGTATGATTTTGTCAAAGCATAATTTGTACTGATGTGTTAAAGTAATTAAACGACGAATTTTCAGCTGTGACCTGACTGTGGTAGAGTAGATTATATTTATACTCTTGCCGTTATGCACAATATTTAAAATACCAATACTTATGATTCAGATGTATGAACTGATAGTATAAATATCAATCAATATTATACATTAAGTCCTTTAAAATTTTTATGCACAACAAACTTTTTCATAATTCAAAGAACTCCTAAAGACTCATGAATAAAATTTACTCCGTACAGCAGTATGTTATTCTAGAAATCAGTTCACTTATTAGATAAATAATGTAGAATTGTAAAATAATTACCTGATTTCCTTTGTTTCATTTTTTTCTGTAAATCTAAAATATCAGCCATCTTCTTTCGTACACGCAGGTGACATGCGAAAAAAAAATTTAGAAGCAGGAAATCCTTATAAGAAGAAATACATAATTTTATTCAAGTAACTTTCAGTTTAAAAATTTTATTTACAGTTAACCAGTCTGCATGCAAAATTAGATCAAGTGGTAGTGGAAGTTATATGCCTTTCAAAACTTCCATCATTTATAAGTAGTTAGAAAAATGTGAAGTATAAAACAGATTTTCTCACGTGTCTTCCAGAGGTTCATGACCATCTTTTAAAATCACAATCTTCACTAGCAATATAATACACACCAATCATATGCTCCCAAACAAATTGTTTTCCATAGCTGTCTTTAGGCTACTGCTTTGATCTGTTTATGAAAAACTTTGCTAGAGCTGTAGTCGTTTTCCTGAGAAAAAAAAAATTACTGAACAGTTATTGGCAGGAAATCTTAGCATTGTGGTTTATTAAACATGACAGGACCAAGGGAAAAATGTTACATGCAGTACTCAGTACCTTACATAATACTAAAAATTTGGTTTGTTGGTGCTGGTAACTTCTTGTTTCTCATGTTAGCCTTACTTTTCTCCTCGTATGTACATATCATGTACTCATACCATATTAATTCTCATAAAACCAACATACTTTTTCTTTTGAATTTTAGTCAAAAATAGGCTATTGGGACTACACAAAACTAGTCATTTTGGCACTGCCGTGTACTGTATCCAGACCTTCATGCCAGTTCACGCTACCATGTGTAGCAACTTTTAAGATTTGTTTGTGTTCCAACACACAACACAATTTTGTAAACAACATTGCTTCGCAACAATATAAATTAACAATATTTGTGAGATGTGTGCAATGTTTGCAGCAGACACGTGTACTTGAAACTGTTACATGTGGCAGAAAATATTACAGTATGTTATTTACACATCCGCTCTGACTGGGCGAGTAGGTACTGTTATTTCCTTCAGTGACAAGACCGTCCTTTATTGCTGTGCAAGGGAAGTGAGAGAAAATAGCTGCACTCCTGCCTTTTATTCTTCAGCCACTATGTTGCCACCCTGCACTGTGTCTAAGTATCACTCTAGTGCAGGTTTAAGTGCACTTTTAGAACAAAGTGCTGTCATAAAAATACTGTGACCTTACACATTACACATTGTTAGAAAATTTGTTGTTCATATCGATGGGATGCACTAATACATTATTCTCAAGTCCAGTCACATGCTGCTTCAAAAATAAATTTCCCTGTTGAGTTACATTAAAATTATTTAAATCTCATTAAGCCCACAAACTTGAAAACTGACTACTACTAGATTGTTTTAATGTTATTTTCTAAACAATGCAGCAAAATACAGGAAATAGCATGTGTGAAACACAAACTACCAGGAAACCCTACAGTACCCTAAAATATACATTGATAAACAGCACAAAAAAAAGTTGATTTAATTGGAAATAAAACATTTGAACCCCACTGACAAAAATTTGCCTACCTGCATAGCAAACTCTTTAATTAATGCCTACTTGTTAACATCATTGACGTAATTCTTTATTTGCGACATTAAAAAAGAAACTTTAGCACAAACTAGTAGTGCAATATTTAAAAGTAACTTGGTTTTAACAACGTGAAACATTAAATCTGTTTAGTACACACATCAACTATAATAACATTTATGAAAATGGATGCTAATAAAAACTCAAAGGCTAAAGAATAGAACAAAAGAACCAGAGATTTCTATAAATAAATTTATTCAATGTCACATTTTAAAGTTAATAATAACATAGATAAAAAGCATTAATAAATTTACACAAAATACACATACACACATGTCAAATTATTACGAAGACTAGAATGTACTTTACCAGTATTTGCAATACAAACTGTACATGTATTGTTTATAAATATTAGGGAACACATTTGTGCAATTTTACACTTTGTCTTAACTACTAACACTACTGTTAGGAATGACAAAAGAATGCATAAGAATTGTTATTCCAAATAAAAACAAGGCATGGTTTTGGCTGAAAATAGGCAACTTTCACGTTGCATGAAATGTATACAATACAAAGAGCTACAAGTTTTGAAATTTACAAGATATAAATGCATGTAGATGCTCCCTGACTAGAATTTTCACTTGCATCTCTTCTACCTGGGCAGAACATTTACAGCAGAACTTTTAACATTCAAGGCCATACAATATAACAAACCTTTCAAGACTTTTCAATACAACTCAACTTTCAAGGCATTACAGTACAACTCAAGTTTCAAGGCTTCACATTACAACTTAACGCTCAAGGCTTTACATTACAACTTAACACTCAAGGCTTTACATTACAACTTAACCCTCAAGACCTTACAGTAAAACTTAACCGTCAAGGCAATAAAATTGTACAAATATAACATCAGGCAATGGATATGCTGCCTGATCGCACACAGTAACCACGTTCCAACTTGCTGAATCTTCTCCGCGACTTGCCGCAGTCATCCAACCACATTCCACTCCTCACAACTCGACACCTCTGCTCACCTCCCATACTCCAAAGCAAAATGATGTTTGTGGTGTCCATCTTGAAATTCTCCACCCGTGTTCAAGACTTCAGCGTGACAGAGCTGAGGTCTGGTGGCAACTCGCTCAACTGTACTTCTTCCAGGACCTGCAAAAATATTCCCAATGACACCCTTTCCAACAGTCTTTTATTAACTAATGTACCAGGAAAATTATGAGCAAACAATTGCCAGTGCAGTTCTAATCTACAACCTGTGCAGTTGCAATGGTCCTGTAAATTGCTTGAAACTAAAAACCTTTTATCTTCTCTCCCATTTCAAGCCTACTCCTGAAGCATGTGCTACCAGTGCAGTACAGTGCATTTTCATCCAGTGTAATGTTAAAATTTAAAATACAAGAGTCCTGTCACCGTGGAGAAATGTGGAGTGTTTGCGGACAAGTGATGCATTCTTTCACTGAAAACTACTCTTGAGCTGTCTGTGGAACCATTATACAGTAACTGAGGAGTGTTTGTAAAAATGGTGCTGTTTCCACTTTCCAACAAAAATTGGAATCGGTCACTGATATAGTCCTGTACTTGAGTACTATCGAATTCCCTGTGCATTCCCGAGCAAAACAATGTATTTCTTTGATGAAACACACCCCAAACTTGATGATCATGATCAAAAGGGAGTGAATGCACATAGGTATTCTCCCCAACGTATTAAAGGTGGAAATAGCACCTTTTTAACAGACACTCTTCAATTCAGCTAACAAGACTTTGAAACTAACACACAGTCACTCATAGTGTTTAACAGGCATATTAATTTCACGAGCTAAACACTGGAATATTTGCCAAAGTTCTGCCACATTTGCCATGTTAAAATGTTAATAAACTAAAGCATGCCACACACAATGAACAAATTCCCGTATAACATTGTAAGTAGGGTTTCTTACTACTGGATGGGCCTAACCAATAGAAATATTAGGTTTATGCTAATGCACAGTGCTACTAGCAGTAAACTGGTATTCTGCCATTATAATGGTGCTATTATTACAATGTGTTGCTTTGCTGGTATTCAACCTCAAACAATGAATAAAAATGCCCATAAAAAATTCTTAAAATGGTTTTGTTGACGAACAGCTGTAAACATAATTATGCAACTGTACATGAGGTTTTTATATTCACGGAGGTAAGAAATGCAGACAAAATTCTGTAACCTGACCAATGTCATGCATGGTTGCAAGGATTAGGAGCTTGAGCTTTGATAATAGCTCAGACAAAAACATGTACCATCAACAGCAAAATTAGTGATGAGCCTTGTGAGTAAGTTGCACATCTCTTTCAGCCTTTGGATAAAATTTTCGTGAAAATTGTGGGAAAAATTGTTCTGTGTTCAGTGGGCTTAAGGGCCCTGACTGCCTGCCACATTTTGTCTCCAAAACCGAGAGTTGTCTTGTGCAGTGAGGACAATTGATACATGCATGTACAATGGAATACTTCATGGCCTCTACACAGAAGGTACTGAATTGGCATGTAGGCTATCAATCAATGGCACACTTACTGCAACTTCAAGCGGTGTCCTAATCAATTTATGACTTAATAATGACAATTAAGGAAAACTGCATGTCTGTCTGGTGCTTTATATATCAGACAACCTAATATTTCTGCTAAATATAATGGCAAAAAGGACTATTTTGACTGTTCTCAACTTCATGAAAGAAACATCAAAAACACAAATAATAGACAGAACCTCCCATTCAGAAACATTTAACATTTATCTGCTAGCCATATACAGATAACAATAACAAAATATGCATGTTAATAAAGATATATGCAACTGAAGCCCTGCCCATTGTTTGGCAGCCAAGACAGATAGCACCCTTAACACTGAGAAAGTTGGTGCATGCACACTATGCAGTGAGATAAGGTGCCAATGATGTTTTGTAAGTAAATAAAAGGGTTTTTGTGGATGTCTAAGCTCCGTTACATTCTATGCCAAGAAATCAGGCGTGGAAATTAAATGTAGTTTAATAACTAACAAGTAGTAACAACACCTAAACCGCATTTGAAATCCTTTCCAGTAATTAACATAGTATGTCATTTCTTAAAAGGTTCCTATTGTTAAGAATGTGAGACTATGTTGCATTTCAAAAACTGTTAAGTGAAACCAACATTTTCCAAGGTTCCAGCTTCACATGGTCACAATGTATTCAAAGGCCCACGTTCTTCTGCAAATCAAGAGTTGAAGGAAGCATTTGTAATGTGAAGTTCCCGACCTTACCAGCAGGTTTTCTTTTTGGTTTATCGCTTATGGTATGTTGTTTTAGACTTTTAAAAAATAACGGGATATATGGTTTGCTAGTAAAGGCCGAAGTACAAATGCCAAGTCCGTCAGTGATTGTTTTTTTTTCTTCTTATGTTACTGTTTTAAACGAACCCATGTGGATGCAGGATCTTTTAAATTTGGTAAGTCAGTACAGGTATTTGGAAATGTACACCAAAAAACTGTGCCCATTCAGTTTTCTTTGAACCATAACAGTGCTGCTCCACTTTTCATATTAAACTTAATTTATGTATTCTGGAAGACCTATGGACATTGTGTCTACTAAACTTTAAAGGTACCATGTCACTTGCTATCAACTAACTTAATAAATACCCATTGTGTTTGATCTTTATTGCATGAATATGTAACGAAAAAATTGCAAAATGTCAGTTTCACCATGAGAGAACTGTCCAGCCTAATAAAAATAGAAATTAGCAGCAGTTTAATAAAATACATACACTGATCAAGTTGTCCAAGCCATACAGGAACCCTTCTTCATGGTTGCCCTGTACCCAAGGTTGCCTATGGTCCAATGATGTGCCGTTGGGGACAGGATGTGTCTTAGCAAAGTCGATAATCCATGCTCCAACTTTAGTATCATCAAATATTATGAATATACTACTGCCAACAACCTGCAACAATCAAAACATTCATGATTTACATAATTTGTGAAACAAAGACAAAAGGTCAAAAACATTTCTACACCTTCACTAACAAATTAAATTAATAAATATTTTCTCATTTAGAAAAATTTTAAAATCATAAAAACATGATACTTTAAACAACTCACTTCATGGGTTTTGAAGTACGACGACTGCTCGAACTTTGTGCGGATTTCACGCAGTCGTTCGACAAGCCTCTGCCTGATGTCCTCGCGGCCAGCAAGGAACAACGCCATCGTAGCCATGACTTCATCTCGGGATTTGACCTTCTTTAGGTCCTTGACTGGTGGCATGCCACGGAACTGCACCCACACAACACACACACACTTAGGCTGATGTTTACGAGTTTACAGACAGCTACCCATGTACCAATCTGAACAGGTCATTTGAAACTCTTTATCCACTGAAGCCTCTCAAAACTCACGAAAGTTTAAGACTTATTTAAGAGAAAATGGTCAAGAAATATTTAACAAAACATCTGGCATAAAAACTCTGTGAATTCTTATGTGAAACAAAGTACATGTGGTATTTCAATTTCACATGAAATAAACTACTGCCATATTTGTACACTGGCTAAGCTGTCCACTAATTCTTATTTTCTTCAGAATAAAAAGCAGCAACTAATTTGTGTATAAATAATTTGCCTATAGGTTGTTCAAAAATTAAATGAACACTTTTGAAAACCTATTTACTTTTTTCTTTTTGGTGGTGATACAGTTTCCTGCCACTCAATATAAAAACCTAAGTAACAATCAAAGTGTATAGACTGTACCATACCGAAAAGTTACTGTCTGAAGCCAAAATAAATGTTATTTGTCACTATATAAGACAAGATGTTTTTAAAAAAATGCTCACTTTATTCTTTAGCACTTGTCATAGGTTAGCTAATATAGTATGAACAAATAAATATTAAGAGGGGAATGGATCTGAGGGCAGGGCATTATCCCCTTGAGGCAGATATCCGAACTGGGTGCACATAGGCATTCATGTTTCCTCGAGAGATATTGTGAACAATAGAGCAGTGACAATATGCAAGTGCAGATAAAAAGTAAATGTTCTAATAAAAACTAATTGCAAAGTCCGTTAAGTTTCTCACATGTAGAAAATCAGGATTAACTTCGAAAATGATCCCCATGGTGGGGAAGCGAACAGTCTGATCACTACATCACCACAGAGCTATGAACACACATTTGTATAACAGTCTAACTTGCAGCACATTTCCTGCCTGAAACGTAAGTGAAGAGGTAACTGATCCTCACCTTCATGGCCTCTATCCTGAAGCCCTGGCTGCAGGTAGAACTCTGCTGCTCACGAAACTGCATGTAGCGTAGCTTGGTAACTGCCTTCTGCTTATGTTCCTCCAGAGTAGGAGCAGATGAGTCCACCTGCACCATCTGTGTGACAACCACACTTTACCTTCAACACATGCTCCATTGTCAAGTATATCCAACACACACATGCATGTCCTAAAATTCATTACTAGTGTTCTTGAATTAAGTAAATGTCAAAAATTAGGATAACAGAATACTACACCAAGAATGGAACTATACTCGGCCATACTTGATACGTAGTACTGTCAATAATGTCATTAAAGAAGGCTAAGTTTGCAAACACAAAGAATTAAGATCAAAATTAACTATTGATCAATTTTGAATACATTATTAAGTATTTTGCATGACGTTTCTTCAAAATATTTCCATAAAACCTTAACATAATGTGTATGCTAAGACAGTTTTACAAAGTGTCAAGAACTGTGCAATTAAAAAGAGACTGGACTTAAAAATTAATGTTCATTACATTGAAAGTCAATGAATAAGGATATTAAATTATACACGCAAAGTTTATTAACTTTCTGTATTTTTTTCTGTTTCTTATCCAAAATTTCTCTCCAAATAGAAAACACACTCAATGTAATTTGTCTTTGCTTTAACAAAATTTTCGGTTTCTTCTGAATTCTCTTAGTTTGTTAGAACTTTTTGCAATACGGATTCAAGCATGGCTTGGAACACACCAGTCTAACATTTCAGCTATTTATATATTTTTATGCAGTAAGTGGAACTGGTGCAAGAGTTATGGGTAATGAAGGATCACTAAGGATGGTGTACCTTGTGATAGAGATCGTGCCTGGCTGTAGTCTTCTGCACCTCGGACTCGAGGAAGGTACGGGTGCCCATCTTGACGTCCATGACATGAGGGTCAGTGAAGCCATGCAGCAGGTCCTGCAGCTCGATGAACTTCTCGCCGCGGTACTCGACCTCGCGGAAGTAGCGAGGCACAATGTCGCGGGTGAGAGGGTCGGAGCCCAGCACCTCGTACACCTCGCGCTCAGAGTTCTCAGGCCCGCCATTGCGCTTCTTCCAGATGGTACCTGGGCCGGCGGGGGCGAAGCAATCCGGGTGTCCGGACAGCTGGAACCAAGCATTCTGCCGGTTCTTCAGCAGGATGTCGCTGGCGGGCGCCGTCAGGTCCAGAGCGTTCTGTAACAAGACCTCTCGTCAACTCCTGACCTCCCTCAAACACTTCAATAATGAGGTACCGTATATAATGTAAATGATTTTCAGCAAACGAGGATTTATAGTTATGATGCTTAGGGGCCACACAAACATTGCTGCTCCCTCTCCCTCAAACCTCACACCAATCACTGCAACACCTAAAAGTACAAATCTTTCGAACTCTTTCGAAGTACAACCATGGATTTTTACACGCATATCATATGTGGAGAATATACGGCTAAATAAATTGATTTGTATAATAACTTAAGTATACATAAAACTGTTTATATATTAAGTTTTTTCCCCCTAAAATATGCTGTCCTGGTTTCGCCACCAGCAACCTTGCAAATCCATGCTTTAATTTCGGTATGCTTCATATATTCTGTTTTCAACTGAATTAATGTGTTTGCTCACTGTTAATCATAGTATGTTTGCGGACACTAAGTTATAATGGTAGTTTGTTGATCTCACAACATGTGTGTACCGCGACTGTGCTGCACTGTTTGAGAAATTGCACAAAATTGAGAGTAAGAAAAAATGTTTTTTTTTTCCACATTTGATTACAACATTTAAATTAATCAAACATTGTAATGAAGGAAATGCAAACTGCAATGAATGCTGCATGTGAATACATCATAATTGTTACGCACTGGAAAAAAATCTACATGAGAAGTTAAATAATTGCTTTAGTATGGGAAACCGTAGTAATACACAAAATTAACAATAGGAAAGAATGAAAATACGGTACGCGAGTATCATAAGAGTAGGCAACTCCTAATTATATAAATAGAAAATATAACAAACAAGAGAACATTGCTTCATTTATAAACATATTGTAATTCTAAAAGTATTGTATAAAGCTAGTTTACTATTAGTCAAACACCTTTGTAATGCACGTGGGGAAAATTCTACCCACATTTACATATGTTAATACGTGAAACAAAATAGAATCCACGTAAACACCTTTAAGAGCAAATTATAAAAAATATTTCCACGTAGTTCAGTTTGAATGTCGAAATTGGTTGGTAGCCATTGAAAATTTTTCTCCTTTACTTTATGCTGCAACAATATTTGGATTAGTTTAGTACCACTGCCGTACGATTTCCTCGGCTGTGGCCGTGGTCTGGTCAGTTACATGACATTGTGAATTTTTACAGCTAGCAAACAACATTTCAGGAACTATATATAAAATGAGTGCGAAGTTAAAACTATGCTGGAAAACAAACGAATATGTATAAGATTGTAGTACAGACAAATATGCCAGCAGGTGTCAGAAAATTACAGTCGTTCGTAGAACAGACTATACCTAGTTGAGAAGGGAGCAATGAACCGTAAAGCAGTGAAGTTGACACGATAGAGGAATGACAAACTTTCTCTCTTTGTCCGCGTATACTGTGGCATGCCAGGTAATGTCTGTGATATAATTTTAATTTTTAAAATACTTTTATAATTCCATACAGGCCCGTAAACAAAAAATGTTTTACCACATTACGAATCGATACAATTGCAAAATGTAACTACGTACAAAGTACTTCTCTATGATTAAACTATTTTTCAGGCCGCATGCTTTGAATGGTTGAGGTAAGTTTATATATCGTATATAACGTACTGTCCGCCAGCTCTGACACCCAGGCCTGTATATGTAGATGTAAATACATTGAGACGCACAACCTAACCGTAGTACTATATTAAGGGCGTGTTTCCTACTGTGTTACTGCAGAATACACTACACTGAGGCCATGCTCCCGGTTTTTACTTTTTTCACGATATTAATTTTTTTGAACGCCTAGACTAGAGCAGGTATCAAAATTTTGTTTGGTAGTTTTGTTTAAAATGGCCTTCTCAATGTTGGCTGATTTTTTCAAGGCAGTAAAGTTTTAGCTAATTATGTAGGCTAATTAACGAGATTATGGTTAATTGCATTTTTGTCGAAACCGCTGAGTTCCTTGACTTGAAAAAAATAGCTATCACTGCAAAAACCATTCTAAACGAAACTGCTTAGCAGATTAGCGATATCTGATTTTGTTTCAGTTTATAAACAGGGGATCATGACATTAAGGGCGCCGCCTACCCGCGCGTTAGAGGCTCAGAAATGACGGAGACATAAGGGCGACCTTGAAACGCGCATCAAATGCCACATCGCCTCAACGAAACAAGCACTGAGGTTCCCGTCGACCTGTTTTACTATGGTACACTGAGCGGTGACCATACAATTTTATTGGTGGAAAGTCTGTAGCAAAGTTCAGAGCAGGTCGCAATCTGACTTTCACATGCTTACGGTTAGTACATTTTTAAATACGGCAGTCTGAAAAGGCCGCTTGGAGGGCTTAGAAACAGTGTTTTTTTTTTTTTTTTTTTTTTTTTTTTAAAAAGCATAGTAAAGAGATTTCGACCTTGTCTGAAGTTTTTCTTTTCCTGCATTGACACACTGGGCACGCGTGGAATTGTTTCGTTGGAAAATCGTGCTTGCGAACACACTGAAACGCATTTGAAGCATGCGGTAGGGCGCCCGCCATAAGACGAAACCTGCTCACCAACAGATAACGCGCGGTGTGTGTGAGAGAGAAAGGTGTAAGATAAGTAAGAAAGTAAGAAATGTGAACTCACGAGCGCCAGGAACTTGAGCAGGGAGCGGTCCTGCTCGCAGCCCGCCGCCGTCTCCTCGGTGTTCTTGGGGGCGGCCCTCGCGCCGCGCCGCCACCGCTTGAACGTGCTGACGGCGGAGTGGGCGGGGGCGGCGTCGCTCCGGCCATGGGAGCGCCACAGCTCGCTCAGGTCCAGCCCCTTCTCGCCCGTCTGTAACATATACGAGCATGCACAACTGCAATCCCCCGTCACGACCTACGTCACTTCCATTCTAGGCTACTACCAAATATTGTACAAGGACAATATAGGAAACTCTTAAGAAAAACACGAGACGTCTTAACTAGTTCCAGCTCCCGCCGATATGAGCGCTGGTCCATCTTGCTCTATGGGCAGTTGTGTATATATAATACTCTTTTTAGTTATTATTGTGGTAAGTTAAAGTTAAAATTATTAACAAGCACATTTCCATACTATTTGCCTGAGAGAAATCTAGTCTGTAAATTAATGTCCACCATAGAAAACAGAAACATAATAATGCGAATTTGCCTTGTGTTTCCCATATTGTCATTTTACGATATTCAGTACTACCACACTGGCCAACTGCTACAATACCGTACTACGGTTAATTCTACTACATGTTGGAAAGACCTATAATTAAAATTTTTGGCAAGCAGATAATTTCTGTCGCTTGACCGTTGGTATCGGTGTCAAGTGATCCCATCACAGAGCATTCGTGAATTTTAAGTTACAAGAAGTTGATATTTTGAAAGGCGAAATCGGTTTGTTTTCCTCTTAAAATTAAATACAGTTCCCTCTCTTTGCCAAGCCTAGTTAAATTTTATTTTACTACGGTTTCGTATTTTATTACGCCCGTTAGCGACAGCAGAGAAACTAGCGGAAGAACTTTTCTCCGAGCCAAACTCTCCTATAAGAAAACACAATTTCTTTATAACTGTAGTAGAATTAACCTTAAACATTCATAGTTCGTGAAACAGGGTGGCCACACATTGCAACAAAGAAAATTCCCTGGTTATTCCACGATTTCCCTGACGGAAAATCAAAAAATTTCGCCGACTTTTCACAAGTATGAGAAATCATTTTGGAAATTTATTCAACATATTTTCCAATGAAGGCAAAGATTTCAATTCCTTTCACATACTTTTGCGTTGCTCAGCCAGTAAATTTGACAAATTTCAAAATTAGGTAAAATAATGTTCAATCGAGGGTGTTAGTTTAAAAATCAACATATTTTTTCAAAACTCCACTATTTTCCATTCTGCAACTATTATGGAAACTAAATATGAGCAAGGCGCCAAATCTCACTGACAGATGGACAGAAATTCCCTTAAATTTATATTGAGTAGCCCCATTTCCCTGATAATTCAAGGTTTTCCTAGGTCTGTGATCTACCTGTAAAATAATGGCAATGTGTCTACCAGAATAAAATCTCGTACATGCTACCATAAATAAGGTCAATTTTATTCCACTACCGGTAAAAAATAATATAGGATAAATCTTGCAAGCGATGAAATTTTTTTCCTTTGCTAAACTAATAAAATTAAGCATCGTAAAGTTAACTTAAACGTAACCAACCTTCTGACAACAATACCCATCGTAAACACTAGCTGGCGCGAAGTACAACCGTCTTCCAATTAGCAGTTCTAGTTGGCTAAGATTATATCACCACTTTAAGATTGTAGAAGTTTATTTTGTTCTTCGTATGATAGAATCTTAATAGCATTGCAATAAATCATACTAAATGAACGTACTACATACTAGAGTAATATGCAAACAGTGAACGGAATTTGTAGAAACCTCAATGTTTCTAATCCCAGCGTGTGACGGGCGATATAGCATTTAATAACTTTGACAGACATTACTGGGCTGTGCTAACAATAATGGCATAGCACGCTGAACCTAATCGCGAATGTGTACCGCTTAACCGCTTAATACCCAGCATGAAACACGCTCGCATTAATGTCCTGCGAAACTCACTGAGCGAGCGTCTTTACAATGCCTAATATTACACTTCTGGCTGGTATGGCCCAATATAGCGCGAGGAAAGAATGACGTACTTCACCATACAAGACACACTCAAGACTAGGTGTTGCAGAAGAAAGAAAATTGCTGCCAGCTGTTCAATACAGTTCTTGAAGTAAATCTTCACCATCACGTGCCTATAGGTGATTCACGATAAAGTGAGCATCTTAGAATAGTCATATTTTAAAATATTTTTATTGTAACATCAGAGGTTAACTATTAAGTAACGATGGAATCCATACACTTTATTTTTACTTAAGTAGCTTTGTTCATACTAAAAAGTGGCAGGAAACTGTAGACTATATGAAAGGAAAAATGGTTTAAAAAGTGCTCACTTTATCCTGAGCCAACTAATTACACTCACCATTTCATGGAAAGAGTTGGGAGGGAATTACTATGTCACATCCGAAACAGTTCGTAAGCGATAATATAGAAACGATTGTAGGAAGGTTTCATGAATATAAAGGCAACTTATGAGAAAATCGCTAGACAAATAAGGCTACAAAAAACCAACCTCATTTTAAATTAAACCACTAAACTTTTTGAACATTTGCGAAGGAAAACACTGTACGGATTAGACGGAAGTCACATCACGAAAGTAAGAAAGCCCTTTCAGACTACGACTTATTTTGAATTTAGAACATACTAACGCGCAGGACAATCAGTAAAAGCGACACTGCATGTACAGATAAAAGTTGCGTTGTCCGTAACACTTTTTTCTCTGTGCCTTGCACAGATCCTCGGTTTCAACATTGGAAGAGACTTTGATATAAGGATATTCAACATACAAACAGCACTTTGTCGGCACATGATGTACTTGGGCAGTGTCAGAGACGTCAAGAGGAAACGACACTAGGATCTACCAGTGAATCATGCCATGCTACGAGGCGTGACTTACATTCACAGAAACATCAAGTCATGCAGGAAACTTCACGACACACAGTGGCAAGTATCTTAGTTATGAGGGGCATGAAAGGGCATCCTTTCCAACTGTTTTTCACTGCACTACAAAAGCAATTTTTTTAATTTAAGTTTACGCGGGAAAATGAGATTTCGTAATGCCATGAAAGAAAGCTACTATTAAGAATGCCTGTTTTCAAAATGTTATTAGCTATATTTGGGTAAGTTTGTAACTAGCAGAAAGTGATGTAATTGATGTATAGAAAAACAGAAACTAAGTTACGTATCACCTTCGTACGTATCTGATGGTTTATAGAAATAATAATTATCCCACATATTCACAGTAAAAACACTTTCGTACAGCAAAATGTTAATTTTTGTACGAGACACTGCAAAGTTATTTTCACGCAAAGAAAATTTTTGTTTAAAGTTACAATAATGACAACAAAAAGGGTGTTGTCAATATGGTTTATTTGAAATCATTGTGGTGAAGATATTTGTGGTATTTTTAACACAAGCTTTATGTTGGGAAAACTACTGCCTTCGGTTCAAATAAACATACATTATTTTCAAAGAAAACTTATTTACAACAAACTAAATACCTATGCGACAAAGTTACTTAGCAGTGGAACTTATCTAAAACATTTTGTTGTAGCAACGAAAATGTTTTTACTGTGTATGATTTTTAATGCAATCACTTGAAGCATTGTAACAACATATTTCAGCAAAAAAATTCCTCTCCCTGCCACAAAACTCCCAAATCCATTACTACGTAAATTTCAGGCTTGCCAAACAACCAAAGGGGATCGAGATTTCCACTGGGTACGCATAATGTCTGTCTAATGTACGCAGATAGGTATTCGCGCAAGGCGACAGTTCTTCAGCTACTGAAAACCACCTTAAGATGGAACGTCCGCTGCCATCTTGGATCAATATACATTTTAAAAAAAGATGATTCATTAATTTGACTTGTGCGGTTGCAGAAAATTAAATTCATGTTCTCTAATCCCACAAGCTATATTAATAAAAGGATTCCATTATTGTTACGTTATAGTATGGCAAAACGTACGCAAATACATCACGAACATAGATAGAGTAAAAATGAAATCCAAGAGTATTCACTCCCCAGTGCTGGCCTCACTTGCATTACCCTACTTTAGAATGACAGCTACGTGTGCATAAACTGCTTTTGAGACACGTTTACAAAGCTGAATGGACAGGTTACTGAAACAGGTCTGTAGCTCGGCCTTCGTTCCATTTTTCAAACCAAACTCCGAGCGAAAAAATTTACACCAATACGCCATTTCAACGTACTCTGTCCTAACCAGCACAACTACAGTAAAAAAAAGTGTTGCTAACTAATATAGTTCAAAACAGGAAGAGGGTACGTTTACCTAAGAATGTGCTATTCGAGCACGCTACCAAGATGGCGGGAAAAGTTTAAATGGCGGCATACTTACGAAGATCAGCCCCATGTTTCGCAATGTGCATAATCGTTCTACTGGCCACATAATGTATCACTGACCCGTGTAATGAGCTAAAGTGCAAGTAGTCAATGAACTTAGCGTGCAATTGAGGAATAGAAAAATCGCAAAGTTTACTCAGTGAAATCCTGAAAGAAATATTTTCGTGGCTTATTGCTTTGGAATTTAATGAAAAGGACTACCAAAAGCAATCAACGGATTCGTCAGAGAAATCTGGGGAAGTAAAATGTCACAACTTTTTACTTGTGTAATAGGAACACTTGTAATAGGAAAAAACAGGAGCGCCTTGACTTTTAACACAATGACGGGGAGGGGGGGATTTTTTTGACAACTCTCGTATTGCATTTCTCATTAATAAAACTACTAGTCGTCAATTTCACACACATTCATAATATGATGACCCTAAAAAGACGAAAAAATGATTATAATTAGAAACAGATACATCTTCAATTTGGGCTCGGTAAGTGTTTTCTACACAATCTAACAATAGAAAATCCAGTAATTCAAACATGGCTTGTAATGTCCACCTTAAGGCTAGGTTCCAGCCGCCGTGCTGGAATATTTTATTTTTCCCTTCCTACGAAATGCTAAGAAAAGTGTGAAATTTGCTATTGTGGCGTAAATTCTATTTACCTTGCGCTACTGTAGAAGCATCGCAGTTTAACTTTTAACGCATGTTTAGATTGTAATAAGACTTAACATAAAATCAACTGTTGAGCTGATTGTGGCCTAAAGACATGTTAAAAGTCACACTGCCATGCTTGGACCGTAGCGAAAGTAACTAGTATTTGTGCTGTAATAGCCAATTTAACATTTTTTTTCAGAATTTCATAAAACCGAATCTCTACCAAATACTACTAGCTCACCACTTGCCTTATCACTAAGCGCAAGACACTACTGACGTCATTTCCCCGTCCATAAATACTCTTACGTCAACATAAGAACAAACTGGTGATAAAGAGATGCAGTTAAACTTTGCGATGCGATGTCGGGAAAGGCTATACAATCAAATATTTTTATATAACTTTTCAGCTGAACCCACAAGATAGAATACTACAAATATATTCAAACATTCTAGCAAAATAGCCAGAAATACTGCAAGGTCTGATCAGCGATCAACATGATTACTTACTGGCATTAGACAAAGGTATCCATCGACGTTATCTGCGATGCAAAAAAGAATGCACATTAAACATGTAGTTCACTTTAATTGGCAGAACCCAACACGAACTAAGTTACACGTTTTGTTTTTCATTTAGAGTCGACAAAGAAGAACTCGATTTTGGTATACTTCCGATTAATTTTACGATGCATGTTCATAAAACAATTTTAACTTTTAGTACAGAACGAATTTTTCTTCAATTAGGCCTACTTTCGTACCCGACAAACTTATAATTTTCAAAAAATATATAAAGAAATAATTAAATTACATTATAGAAACTATATCTACTTATCAAGAGTTTTGCATTTTAGTTTTAACTCGACCGGTGTCACAGAATTATCACACGACTAATGTAATAGTTTGTGACCTGCAACTAACGGTAACACATATGACTTTCGATATGCAATAACAGACAGACACACGGTAACATGCAATACATTGCACTACGTATTATAACACCAAACCCGTAAGAGAGATAAACGGATTTAATTCGGAAATGGTCGACTTACCGCTCTGCGGAAGCGCAGGGCGCCCCTGGCGGCGACTCCTACACTCACTATACGACCGACAGCACACATCACGTTTGGCAGTTCGCGACAAACTGGTACCTAGCGGCGAGCGGCCGCGAATATACCGCCTGCCGTGGCCCGCGTCATCAGGGCGCGTCATGGAACCCCCCGCCTCATCACGGGCAGGCAGCAGCGCGTCAGCTGCACGTAGTTCCCCTTCCTGCCGCTAGATGCCACTACTGCGAACGGCACGCGCCACTCACAGCGCTCTTTCCTTATATCCGCTGTTGAGAGTTCCTTATAAACATAGCTGTTTCCGAGTAGTACCTTCAAGTAAGGTTAATTCTACTACAGGTTAGAAAGAAAATACGTTTTCTTACGGGAGAGCTTGGAACAAGGAACATTTCTGCCACTAGTTTCGCTTCAATCGCTAATGTACCAGATAAATACGAAACCGTAGTAAAATTAAATTTCAATATATACTTAATGCAACTTAAAATTCAGGAAAGCTCTGATTTATCAGTTTGGTGCACTACCGACACCAGCGCTCAAGCGGCAGAAATTTTCCCTGAGACAAACTTGTAACATTGATCTTTCTAACCTGTAGTAGAATTAACCTTACTTCAAGGTTACTTTAAAGTCTGACATCCTTAAAAAGGTGCATCATGAGGGACGTGTCCATTTTTATTTGTATCCGAATTTTATCGAGGATCAAAGATACAACCTTCCACAAGTTCCACACGTCCTTGGCTCAAGGATGTGTGCACACTGACGTTGCGTTTAAAAACAATGTATCCTGGACTATGAAGACTGCATTGCCGTAAAATATTCGAGGATTCGAAGATATCCTACGAATACGGAAGCAGAACGCGATAAAGTGAGCAAGTTTAAAAAAGAATGTCTAGAATAATCTCGAAATGTATCTTAGAATTTTGTATAATAGGAAATGCATGCAGTATCTGCTGCTTCACTCATATGTTACATAACAATAAGTGAAGGAAATACAAAAATATATCATAGCAATAGCCAGGGCTTCAAAACTGCTCACATTATAGTGAATACATTATACAATCGTTCAGTATTATGGCACTCTTCTTGAATATAAGAAGTTTCAACGCCGACAATGAATGAACGACTGTTTTGACTTTACAGACGGGAACAGCAATTCGCAGCATTCTTTCAGCGTCTACTTCACTTAAATGCCTTAAATGTGCCGATATATAAACCCTGTGAATACATACTACAAAATTCTCATTGTCCAGCTGTCGCAAAAACTTGCAATGTTGGTTGGTAACTTACAAAGCCATCGGCACTGACCTTGCAGGATCCACGTAATCCGCAATACAGACGCACTAGGCATTTCGCACGACACAGTAGCTCTACGCCTTGCATAACTCCCAGGGGCAAAGGCAGATTCCAGCCACGCATTTGCGCATAGCAAGATATTTTTTAGTTACATGAAATGCGGTTCGTGATAAAGCGAGAACTTCTTTTCAGTCTATTTGCAAGTCCCTACTACCTTGTAAAAAATTTCAATGTATTAAGGCTGTGCCGAATTCATAAGACCTTCCAAGGCAACAATACAAAAATGTTTTATCATCACTTGTTTTTAACAAAGTTGTTTTCAAAAGTGCTTACTTAAACGTGAGCATACTATAGTATACCTACTAGGAATTCAATTACACATCGCCATGTCTGGTGTACCTCATAGCAACTATCGTTCCACTTCTATTTTTTCAGCCAGTGCCTTCAAGAAAAAAGTTGAAATTGAACATTCAGCAATGTGCAAATACTATACTGCATTTTACTTAGAAGAAAGCACAGCGTTTATAAATAATTATATTGAATCATTTTGTATATTAAGCAAAATAAATTACAGCTTAAGTTACTGAAAAAGGATGACACGACAAAAAATTTCACATATCCACGGTTTTTATAATACAAGCATATTTCCACACATGACGCATTTCGCCCGTATGGAACATGTTATTAATGTCGGTTGTTTACTGTGACATGTGGCAAATACTAGCTACATAATCTACACAACCTTTTTAGTAGAAGAAAGCAATAGGCTGACGAGTGAAACACGCGAAGATAGCCGCTGTCACATAACTTTGGGCAGAAAACAGTTCGACAAGAAAAATGTACCAGACACAATAATGCGAAAATGAAGTGTATTTAAAAACTATATTAGTATAGCTCCCGTACAAAATATTTTGTTTAAAAACATCAGAAAAAAATAATAAAGAAGTTGAGGATCAGACACGTTTGGTGTTCTAGATCCTTTGAGGTCCAGATGAGGGATGGCGCAATGGCAGTCCCTTCATTAAAATTACGGGAATAATTTTCTTTACTTGACAAGCAAAGAGGTCTACGATCTTATGCTACAAGTTTCTCTGCCGAAGTTAACATATACCACAGTTAAACATCTAAAAAAAGTTACGTTTTGGCAACCATCCCTTGGCCCTCTAACCATCTCGCTCATACACACAAACACGTCCGCGAAGACCACTTCCTATGCCAATCACAAACCTACTCGTAAACACACGTAAAATTTCTTGGTATAGCTGGTTCACGATAAAGTAAGCACTTATGACGACCATCGATTCTAGAATAACAATTTTAAAAATATATTTTGTGTGACTTCCGATGTAAAATTTCGAGTACGGTACAATCTATACACTTAAGGTAGCTTTGCTTGTATTAAAACGTAGTAGGAAGCTACAGATTATCTCAAAGGAAATAAGTAACTAGGGCAGGGATTCAAAAGTGGTCACTTTATCCCGAACAGCCTATATAGCATTCCTAAACGTGCGTCTGTCCGGGCTGCAAAACAGATTAGCAGGACTTCGATCGTAATGTGGCGTATTACATTTTTTGAATTTATTCTGCTTATGAATCACAATTAACAACGCTTTCAAGTCGGAATTGTAGTTTTCGTCGTCCAACTACGATTCGGACAATCACTTTATAACGGCGATAACGGTCAAACTGACATCATCGCCAGCGCAGTAAGTTTTAAGCAAGAAAATCACTCTTCGGGTTATTTTTAACACCTGACGGGCACGCAGCACTCGTTCACTTTTATTATTTATGTCATAAAAGTATAGGATCCGCGCTAAAATTATGACAGTGGTGCGCTGAAGAACTGAAACTGCACGTAATTTCAGGTCTTTGGATGTAAGGTCTTGATCACCGTTATCTCTCCAGAGTCTCTATGCAGAATATTGCCAGCTAGACGGTCTTGTTACTAGTAGCCACAAAATATACCACAGTAAAATTACCAGCAATTTGATAGTAATTACATACAAGTGGGAAGAAAAGTTGTCCTAAAACGACTGGTTTTATGATAAATTATTATGGCCCGGTAATTTTTGTACTAGTTGCAATGCCTTACGAGCACACCTGCAGCTCTTGTTTCATGTACAATGATTGCATGATTTCAAATCTTAGCGTCTAGTGTTCTGCCACGGACGTAATTTGGGCGAGGGGAAAAGGTAGTCAACAAATTAGCCGGCCGGCATATTGCTTTAACCTAAGTACACATAAAACTGGTATTTTTCAGGTAAATTAATGTATTGTGCTCTTTAATTGATGTTTTAGGATGAAAACTCTATATTTCAGCCCTGTTTACACACCTCCTAATTAATATTTCCTCAAATATTTAATTAGTCGGCCATATTGTCCATAACCACGTCAAGCGTTTGTTCGGTTACAATTCCCGGCGACATGCTCCATCTGGACCCTTGTTAACATATTTGTGTTCTGTCCGCTAATCTGTCACGTGTGGTGCCGCAGTAGCCTTGTTCTGATTGGCACAGTCAAATAAGTGAGCCTCTACACAAAGACAAGCTGTCAACCAACAACCACGCAAGGTATTGAAACATAGTGGTGCAAAAATATTCCCGCGAACTTTATTTGGCTAATTTAAGCCGGAAGAGGTAAGGACGAGACAACACACGCATCGCTAACTAGCGTGCAGTCTTCTTGCAGACAACTCGCCTCTTTCAGAAATTCAGTGGGAACTCTTTATAATTTTACCTTTTAATTTAATGTACTATTAAAGGTATATGTTGTTTACCCGCTTATACAATTTAAAAGATTTAGCGCATATATATTCACATCTACGAAGGACACTTTCGCGTAATTTTTTTTTGTAAATTATTTCGTTCTAATATGTTAGTTGGTTTTCGTTATTCGTAACTTGCAAATTTTGACTTTGACACGCCGCTATGGGAAGGCTATGACAGCTTAAAAAATGTGTCAAGGTGGAAAATGTAGTCACAAGTAGAGTCTATAAAACTAGCCACTGCCGCACAAATATAAAATTGTGCATTTTGCTCACGTGAACACCCTTAAGAGGAGTCCTCGACTGGCGCATGGACGGCGTTGCAGCGTGTCACGCGCATACATTTTTACGCGAAACCGCTTAAGTTATTCATATTATGTTTACCTACGAAAAGAACACACACTTGAAACCATGCTTCTATTTTTCTAAAAATGCAGCACGCTTGTTAGAAATATGATATTCGAGCCTCTCAAAATGGCTAAAAACGGGTATTTTAGACTGTTGTAACTCCGAAAATATTACCTGAATTCGTAAAGTGCAAAACGAGAAGCATGCGTTGGTCTTTACTTCAAACTATTCAAAAATAAAATATGGGGGCCATCGCTTAAAGTCCCATAGTAAAAAGACTACAACGGAAACCTTACACGCCAGTTTGGCGCGCTGTGAATAGAAGCGATATGCTTCTCGTCAAGCGTGGGGCATTGGCTCTTATTACTACGCTGGTCCCACGCGTCAAAGGTGGAAATTTGACACCGCGAAGGACTCCTCTTAATGAGAAATGGTGAACTTCAAATAGGCATACACACGGGTGACACTATTTTAAGTCTGTTCCTACGAAGACGTCACTCATGTGCGGTAAGCAGTTTTCAAGTTATCTGGTAACAACCGCAGCTATGCACACTGCTCGGGCATACGCTAACAATCTGGTGAAGACGGCCCGCAGATGTGCGGCCAATCACGACGCGACGAGGGCGACAGAGATATTGGAGGGGGAGCAGGATATTAGCCTCGCTGCAAATGCACGACCGGAAACACTGCTCGACTGTTAGACCGGAAGTCGACGCCTCGTCTCTCCTGCCGCACCCACGGTCTCCACATAGCCTAGGTGTGTGCGAGCCAGATAGGTCCACACTCACAGACCATTCACGGTTAAGTGAGCACAATTTAAGTAAGATCCAAACAAAATTTACATGTTCCCGTTCTAAGGACGACACGAAAACCCACTCGCTTACCAAACTTGAGGGGAAAAGCCGGCGAATAACAATGTTGTAGGCTACAATTTCAGCTATTTAAATAAAAATAATAAAATATTTTGTATAATTAAAAATATTTAATTTTTAAATTACAAAAAAAATTCAGCATTTTTTAAATACAAAAAAAATGTGTATTCTTTGTTTGGACACAGTTTGTGTATAAAGTAAGAAAAAATATCTGGTGCAAATATATAATAAAAATATAGTGATAAAAATTGTTGTATTCGAGTAGGGCATGGGCCTGAGTTTCTCTGCTTTCAAGATAATTATTTTTTTTTAACGCATACGAGAGCCGATATCGTCAAATTGCTTTGTAACTTTGTTGCTAATTGGTTTTACTATGTGATGTGATTTTTTCGAGACAGCCTGTATGAAGATATAAGCTAATTTATCAATTAAAACGGAATTTTCGTAAATTAACTAATCAGCTACCATCTTGCAGTATTATGTCTCGACAAAACCAGATCACGTAGTTAAAACCAGTCATAACAAAGTTACGGAGCGATTTTATGATATGGGCTTCCGTTTATGTTAAAAATAATAATAATAATAATCAAACATGGAGAAACTCGAGTCCGTGCCCTTACCCAGGTCGAGGACTAGGTGTTGTTTGTCCCTTCGCCCCCATCCCTGCTGAACCACCGCAGGCACATCTTTGCCTAATAACCCCAGGTGTTTCTCTAGAGGCGTCGAAGTCCAAGATTGATAATTTTAAGGACATAGAAAAAAATAACACTACCGTGAACATACTGTAATGTAATTAATATAATACTTTAATAATATCAGCTATTGTACTCAACAGTCAAATGGTTGGTAAACTTGACACCATAAGTACACACACACATTATCGATAGAACAAATCGCTTGCGAAAATTATAACAGTCCCGGCAAATGGAATTATATTTCCGTCCTGACGTAAAACAATCAATTTGAACAATTCAGTTACGATAAATAACACTTATAATGAATGGCAGTCGGGAATGCCTTACGCTACTGGCAGAGAGTAATTTTCTTTCCAATATGAACATGAAATGGCGAACTGTACTGAACCATTGTGCTAGTTACGATAATGCCTACTAGTTCGCTGTTTATTCCAGGTACCCTAATATGACGAACGCTTCGTGGTTACTTTCAGGTGAATAATGACATTTTAAGACGTTAAATCAACTTACCGCAAACCTAGATGGCAACGTTCGAACCAAGCTTCTAATGATGTATTGTAAAAAAAAAATTTTCAACTGCAAAAAATAGTTTATAAAATAATAATAATTGCAGTTTTTTTCATTTATTTATTAATGTACTGATTTAGAATAATGTAGCTTGTGGGAAAAATTATAAGCTTACTTTCCTTTACTTTTTTTTTCTGTTTAAATGTTTAAAATTGAAATCCTGGAAATATCCCCTCATCTCCCGCGGCGACGCCCTGGAGTTTAAATTACAATCATATCACAAACGCATCGCTTCAATGGAGGGTAGTAAGCAAAACCCAATTAAAATTAAGCGTCGGGAGACCAGCACTAAAGCTTAGGAATAAGACGTACAGTTTCCCTATTATCAACTGGAAAGTACAAAATTAAAACAATACGGTGAAAATATCAATAAAATGAATTTCTTCTATTAAAAAAAAAAATATATATATATATACGTGACTCATTAGAATGCTACAGACCGTAACTACAAGCCGGAAAACATGCTGACTTAAAGACTTTATTCGCGGCAAAATAAAACAACTTAGCAGTATCGTCATCACTGCTCGTAAAACAGGAAATACGGCGGCTCCAGACTCTTCAGATCGTCGTGTGCAATGTTTCAAGGAAGTATCGTGGCGGGAGTGTGTCACTGCATACGTATGTGTGACGTCACACCGGACCCTCCTACACTGACACTTACTTACCCACTGTTCAGAGAACGACAAATTAATAGCAACATTGCCGAACGTCTGATACGTCAAAGGGAAATCGGACACTCCAAATGTCCTCGAGCGGTGACGGGACCAAGAGGTCCTGGTTCGAGACCCACCAGGGACTGAGTGACGTCACCGTTGCAAACCTTGAGTAACTTCAGGACCGTACTTTTCCCGAAAATATCGTACAAAACCCTTTCAGGATCATACATAAAAAAACCAGATGTGTTCTGAAGGCTTTTGAATGTGGAGATAACACTCTTAAAAACATAATAAAACATATTTTTTGGGTATAAACAAAATTGTCAGTCAGTAAGTATACAGACAAGCGCAAAAATAACTCATTGAAATTCACAAAAATTTAAAAAGGGTAAGATAACTCGACGAGAGAGAGAGAGAGAGATAGCAATACTGACGTGTGTTTTACTAAAACCTCCATTACAGTAGGTAAACATGAACAGAGTTGTGCTCTGAGTACGGAAAATGTTTACGACCGTACAATACACGTACGATCCGATAATTGGATCGCAGATCGTACAAGACACGAAATTATTGTATTTGTACTATTACGATCGTACTGTTGGCAACGCTGGGGCGACGTGGATATCATCTACTTGACGACCACGGCTGCCTACAGACTGGTGAGCGTCAATCTACTAGTTCCTGAAGGAGAGCAATCCTGTTCATTATCTACTGTCCCGCATAACCTATTCTCCGTTCACTCTAAGTTGAGTTTTAGATTAAACAAAGCAAACTATAAACAAACCTGTTCATCGGCTGCCGCCCGCCGTGCAATGTGATCTTGCATAAGAAATAGATAATGGTTATCTGTCGCGTACATATAAATTTACCACTCTTATCACTTAATGAGGGAGTTTTATTAACAAATATCTAAAATATACGGACGTTGCAAACACAATCTACGACTCTATATGTTTATTACTATATTATGGTTAGCGGACGACACGTCCGTACAGTCGGTTCACGAGTTGTTTAACGACTGACGTACTGTTAAACGTACGAGTTTCTTGGTACACTTGTCTGTATTTAGAGGTGTACGATACTCTGAAAATACCAAAAGTTTAGTTCAGTAATAATTACCACAGTAAAAATAAGTCAGAAATCTAACATTCTGATATAATATTTTACTTTTTTCTAAGTATTTTTGGACATTAACGCGTCAATGTTGTGGCTACTGCGAATGGTTTTTTCGTGCATCCATTTTCCGTTCCAGTTCGTCCGAACCAAAATTCCTTGATCTATTTCGTTTCGTTCCGTCCTCGCGGCTGTTTATGTTTACATCATCGCTTGCGGATTAGGTTATGTGACGCTGGACGTGAACAGTGAAAAATATCTTGCATGATTTTCGAAACGTGGATATAGGCTATGTCTTCATTACTAAACAAACTGCGGTGATGTTTATAAGGCAAGAATAAAAATCTCGCATCACATTCTTTAAATAATAATAATAATAATAATATGTGACCTGAATTATCGACACATTTTTGGCGATTTATAAAATGTCATTTTTTCAAAACGAAGTACAAAATAATCCAGGAGGACTTTACAGTAAGTTTAACCATTCATTTTGTTGACAACTTTTTTTCTGCATGTAGTACCAAATGTTCGTTACGTTAGTACCAGAATATTTGAATACGATCGTTAGTCATGACTTGATAATTACAATTAAATTTTGAAATATACTGTAATTGCACACGATGTCAATATTTTTATCAAGTTTTTATGCATTTTTTCCTTCCCTATGTCGATAACACGTACGAAATTTTCACGCAATATTGTTTAAATATAAAAGGCGTTGTTGTTTATGATACGGACTGTAGGCCTACACAGTTTTGTCGGTTGGAAATAGTACGTCGGCGCGCTGGGCAAATTGAGCCAATTAGAATCCAGCGAATTGCAATGATATTACGTTATTTGATTACTTTAGAACGCAACTAGGAGTGAACGTAGAATAGCTATCCTTCCTTGCGATAGTCATTGTACTGTAATTAACTATTAGACTAATTAAAGAGTGTTACCTTCCATTTGTTATATTCTGTTACTCTTCCCTTCCTTCCTAATTATATTAACTTAGTTCTCGAGCCGCCATCGAGAGAACAATAACTATTAAGATAGAACAGTGGATAGTGCTAAGTTATGTTATATGTTCAACGTGAATAAACCTAGGGAAAATTGCACTACAATTAAGTGTGGTCAGCTTAAAATAAACCTTATAGTAGCATTAACATTACGTGAACATATAGTTAACACGACGACTACTGATACAAGTTATGTCAAAAGGTTTCCTAAAGTCTGTTTTTAACGAAAAACATGCCCATACATATTTACTTTACGTGAAAAACTAATCACACGATCCAAATGTTGTTAGTGATTTTAAAAAAATTGATATTTATAAAACTAAAAATATATATAGTCTGTCCAATAAGTTTTTCTTTTCTCCAATGTATCAAATATCGGACCACACAACCAGTGGATTCAGTAGATTTGTTCTGACGAAATCACATTACGCCCATTTTTTACTACAAGAGACTCACAGAAATGCTTCCTTGATGAAAATCGACACCGCATTGTAGGGATTAACTCTGTGTCCTGTCAGTCTTCAGCAGGACTTAGTGCGGTTGGTTGGCACAACTGAGAGCTCGGGACTGGGTGGCAAAGATGATTAGTAGAAAACACGTGATTAAAACACTGCTGAACATCTTGTAATGGTGTCGAAACACGAAAAGCCTACGAAACGTTTCTTGTCTAAATACGGGTTTAAAGACCTCGCTAAATCGTACAAGAATTATTTCTTTGTGCGTGGACATGTTATGTGGTGTATTTAGGCTTAGCTTCGGTTAAACATACTATATCAAATCTTAGCGTTGTCTTCAGAAATTCAATACTTAAAAAAGAGTTTCATAAAAAAAAGCCACACCTTATACGAGTCGCCTACTATGCGTATGAAGCGATGAAGAAAATACGTTCGTAGATTCTACCTTATTGCCTACTCGTTCCCAAGTCTTGATAGTGTAAAATACCATAGGTGAACGTACACAGCACGAGCATCACTCTATACTCTGTTCACTCTAAGGTTGCTGCAGAAATAAAAATTGCTAACGAAATTAATCAAAGCAATTGAATTATATCTTGATTGGTTGTGCCATAGCATAGTTACCTTGTATTTTTCAATATTTCAAATTAAATTTACGCTGTGCAAAAGTTTTATTGACATTCACTTCGACGAATTAGCTGCAACCTTAGAACGGAGAGAGTATATAGCCTCTAGTCGCAAGTCACTGAACTCTTCTTGCCGACAACCTGCCTCTACGAGACATTCAGTGGTGGCCCTACCATTTCACGACGTAATATTAAGGCGGCCGCCTACACCACGCTTCAAATGCGTTGCAGTGTGTCCGCAAACAGGTATTTTCCACGAAAATATTCCACGTGTGCCCATTGTGCCAACGTACGAATATAAAACAAACTTCAGAGAAGGCCGGAACCTCACTGTAAAGGGCATGGGCCCGAGTTTCTTCGCATTTAACGACAATTATTTTTTAAAACATAAATGGGAGCCGATATCGTAAAATCGCTTCGTAACTTTGATATGGCTGATTTAAACTGCATACTCTAATTTTGTCGAGTCAGAAGACTGCAAAATAGTTGCTAATTAGTTACCTAACGAAATTTCCTTTTAATTGATAAATTAGCTACATTCATTATACAGTTTGTATCGAAAAATTACATTGCACAGTAAAACCAATTTGCAAAAAAGTTACGAAGCAATTTTACGATATCGACTATCGTATGGATTTAAAATAATTCTCTCGAAAGCCGAGAAACTCGGGCCCAAGCCTTTAAGACGCCAGGCTCATAAAAACACCGTTTCTAAGCCCTGCTACATGGCTAAAAACAGACTTTTCAGACTTCCGTACTTCAAAATGTACTAACCGGATGTATGTGAGACTCAGATTGCCACCTGCACTCAACTTAGTGGCAGACTTTCCACCAATGAAATAATATGGTCACCGCTTAGTGTCCCACAGTAAAAACCGTACGGGGGGAACCTTGCACGCTGGTTCAGCGCTTGGCTCGTTGAGGCGACGCGGCATTTGATGGGCGCTTCAAAGTCGCCCTTATGTCTCCGTCACACCAGAGCCTTTAACGCGCAGAAAGGCGGCGCCCTTAAATATATGTACGTCCATTATATTTTAAAAGATTCTATGTCACGATTTTTCATACCTAAAAAGGTTCGTAAAGACAGTAATTTCCAGCAGCGTGAAAACTACGGTATCTGTTCAGATAAATGGAGGACCTAAAATGTATACACGCACGTGCAACGTGCAGTTTTTGAGCTAACTTCTATGGGCAGAAGTTCTGCAACATCGCTCGGTGGACTGCGCAGGCTGTCAGCTTAACTACTGAAACATCAGGCCACAGAGATATGGTGTATTGTCAGTTGGAATGTCCTTCAGGGGAAAATATCACGACACGTGGGCAAAAATACATTGTTTCGAACAAACTTTATTGTCGTGCTTCGTCAGAGGTAAATACCGCAAAGACTAATTAGCTACATTTGTTATGTGGAGCTAGAATAATTGGAGGCTGTGATGTCAGAGCGAACAAAGTACATATTTAAAATTAGTAAAAACATTATATTCAGTCATAATTCCTGAACATTAGTACTGGTAACCATAATGTTTTTCATATTGTTGACATTCTTTGTGTTTATTATGAATGTTCAAGTGGAGAAAAATCGTAATGTTACATTTGTATGAAATAGTATTGTACACTTTACTTGGGAGCATATATTCCTCTTATTAAAAAATATCTCGGCCAGTTTTCTCATAATGGGACTTCAAAGTCAAAATTTGCATGATCTTTTTTCATTCTCATAAGCCGCAAAAATCAATGAACATAGATAAATTTAAAATAAAAAAAAAACATTGAAACTTTGTGTCATGGGGATACTGCTTGAAATGTTTTAAAATCGAATAGAAAATAAGTTTGTACTGAAAGAAAACAATTCCGAAATTTTTATTTTGCTTCTTTTAGCGACTTGACTAATATGCAATAGACAGTACAAAATTAAAAGGTTAAGTTTCACAAACCAAATCATACTAGGTTATGTATGGCACGAGACTCTGGAATAGCAAATAACAGAAGGCGAGACACAACGTAGGGACGACAACGACGGGCGAGCAGAGGCCTGCAAGTACGAGCCCTCGACCGTAATGACTGACGACAGTGTGGACGAGCCTGCGTCAGCAACCGCGTGGGTCCCGCCTAGCGGCTAATCTCGGACGCAAGTGGCCTCAGATAACGAAGAGGTCGACCCAGGAGTGGGGTCACACGTGACGTCACGTCTTTCCACAGACTCGGCTTCCCAAGAGGGGAGCGCGTCACTGACATTTACACGTGACACGGACTGACGCGGTCTCGCACAACCCCGTGTGGTGTTACCAGACAAATCATACCTAAACCCACAGAATTCCACACACAGTGAAGAGCTCAACGAAAATAGAGCACGTCTTACGTTCACCCTCAAGTGCCATGATGCAAATATTGTACATATGGCATGGTGGGGTCCTAACTCCATTATTACAAAAAATACAAAAAATCTGTAATTTATTACACATGTACCATAGTGAAGTCATAACAATATTAATGAAAAAAATTTACAAAATAGACGTAAAAATTTTTTTGAAACCACTTTAAGTCATCCCTTATATTAATATTAAACAAATTTCGGTGTTAATTAAATTTTTATAAACGGTTATGACTCCACCATGGCACTTACCGATCAATACCACGCTAAGAACTTCAGAGTTCACCCCAGTATTTAGCGGAAAGATAAACGTAAAATAAAATTACGATTTTATTGTCGACTATAAAATATATTCATTGAAGCCTTCGTATTAATTTTCAACTTAATTCGTAGATCGTCTCATACATGATATGTTACAACTCGCATAAATAATACAATTATTTTTAAAAAAATATTTTTAAAATTGTGCATTTCACACAAAATCTTTACAGGCTATCATTCCACGTAAAACTCCAAAACAAATTGTAACCCTTCCCTTTTTGGTAACACTAATTGTGACTATTCACAACCACGGCGACAACTCACTGGACCGCGCTGCCCCTTCCAGCCCTAAGCCCCTATTTTTTCCTATTTCACAAACACTCCCGAAGCAGCATGCCAGCACGTTGTGGCAAACTAAAATTAACACAGTCTACCCTTACAAGACCGTAGTATTAAAGGCACCGCAAATACCACAGTGCTGGCGAATATAAATGTTAAATTATATTTTAGATGTGCCTCGGTACCTGCCGAACCCACACATATGCCCCTTTTTATCGTATCTATAAGACCATAAAATTGTTATGCTGTTTACATTTCCAGTACACTGAAAACCATGAAATAAATAGTATTTTCATATCCACATAACATATTAAAACGCGAACTCCAAATATTTCCAACATATTTATTCCTGTAACAACATTTTATTTTTCTAGATGTAAAACTGATTTATCTCCGAAATATACATAAAACAGAGTCCCGCCAAATATAATTAAACTCATAAATCCCTATCCTTTCCCGCGCCAGGACTCTTGGGTGGGTAAGCAGCGACACAAATTAACCCCCTGGAGTTAAGTAGATGTGTTCTGTCAAGCGACCAGGTTTACTTGACCAGGTTATGTCTAAAAACTTGCAAGTGATTCAAGGACTTGTGACTTATAAGACGCTTGAAAACTTTACCGCGGGTTTCTATTTGAACGACTCGGGGTACCTTTTTGAACGATTCGGGGTACCTTTTTGAACGACTCGGGGTACCTTTTTTGAACGACTCGGGGTAACGACTCGGGGTACCTTTTTGAACGATTCGGGGTACCTTTTTGAACGACTCGGGGTACCTTTTTTGAACGACTCGGGGTACCTTTTTGGTCCTTAAAGGCTAACCTTGTAACTTAAGGCTACGCCCGATAGTTCTGCAGTGATTTTGAAAATATATTTTTTAAAGCAACACAATTTCCAAACCAAAGAATCCCTACAATATTTTGTCACAAATATCATAATTTGTACTTAATATTTTGGTAACAATAAACCTAATAGTGTTAAGACTTTTACGCTCAAAGCATTGCGAATTTTGTTATTGAAATAAGCCAACATCAAACGAAATAATTTTTCCAAACTAACAGTGCAATATTTTGCAAAACGTTTACATAGAATTGTACATCGCATGACTGCTGTTAAGTATTGAATTTTTCCCAAGGATACCGTTAAAATGAGCTTCGAGAATTGTGCACCAATGAGACAAAAACTACTTGGCATGGCCTCAATGTAACAACTTTGTGTACGCTGCACGTACGTTCGCGATGGAACAAGAGGCTTATTTCCACAAAGCTGGTGTTCCCGATGATGCGGGCCCCACACGCCACAACTTATCTTATCACACTCAGAGCTATACTTGACAAGCAGGCAACAGCTATTGCTCTTGTCATACCATACTTGCGCATTTACACAACAGTGTTTCAGTTAGGACATGATTTGGCACATTTTAACTGAACAACATTCAATGCTCACATGAGCCAGACGTTACGAAACTAATCAAAACGTAGCGAGGTAAAATACGTACTATTTTCCAACGCTGCTTCCATTTGCTCGTTAGGGCCAGCGGTTGCACAGTGGGTGCAGTACTCGCCTCCCAGCAAGACTATCCGATTTCGATTCCCGGCGGGGTCGGTCCCCGAATTCTCGCACGTGGGAATCGTGCCGAACGATCCAGCTGGTCGGCGAGGTTTCCTGGGATCTCTCGTTTCCCTCGCCATTGATTCCGGCGTCGCTCAATACTCTCAGGTTGCCCGCCCCTCATCTGCGTTACAGACCTAGATGCTAGATTTAAAGTGCTTCACTTGACTTCTGTTTGCTCAAGGTGTCACAAGGAATAGCAAGTATTCAGACTAGAGGTGTACAACCACCGGTGCACACAATATTACCGTGACGTTAGCGTTAAGCGAACATTTGTGGAAATACCCGCTGTATGTCCGAACACAACAAGCAACAAAGTATGATAATAATGCAATGGTAGTATCGACAAGCCAATGAAGTGTCACTGTAACATCACGTGCGCGTAATTCTGTTCATTTATCACGGAATATAAAAAAAATCAGTATTTACAAATTCAATCATGTCTCAAAGTGGTAACAATGCCATCGAAAGGGTTCAATTAAATTTTTCGCACTACCTGCTATGTTTCCAACGGTTGCCTAAATTTTCAAATAAAACAAATAATGGCCAAAATGGTAAGCGCATTTTTTCCTGCATCAATGGAAATTTTAATAAATGTACGAAACTGTAACCTTATACTAGGCTAACTAGATCAGTTGTAATATAAAATGTATTGAATATTTTACTCAATACAATAGCGGGTTAGGGAGATACCTAATAGAATTTATCATGGGAAAGTTAGGCACAGTTGATGATTTTGCCGCTAGATACGTTGGTGTGCAAGGGGTCAAATTTGTGTTGGCGCTTATTTAGAGAAGTTCGCAGGTGCAAACCCACACGTTGCCGAAGAACGCGCGTGTCTATAGGACCGAACAGTAGTCGCGGCCCACATTATGCTCCGTAACAAAGAAAAATATCCGCAGTCCAAGTAAGTTTGACATGCCTGCCGTAGAACTAGTTCTCTACATATGTACCAGTATAAATACGACCACTTACAGACACCAACGCGAGGGAAATAGTCCCTCGAACAGCACCGAGCTTCATAACATGTAGAACAGTTAGGAGGAGGCGGTACGAGCAGCCAGACACATGGCGGTGACGACACGTCCCCCGGAACTGCGACTACGGCCGGAACTTCGCCCACTCGGGCTGTGGCTGGCTGTCGTGTGACTCAGTAAGTGGGCGTCATAGCGCGCCTATCTCCGCCGCCCGCTATACTAGCCTCGTCACATCTCTGACACACCCCTTACACATGGCTTTGACGGCGCAAATTAAGGCCACAGTCTGACCACGTCAGGCACAGAGACACGCTGAGTGAGGGCCTCTCACCACACGAATCGCTCTAAGGAGCGAAATCCTCTACAAGGGGTCAACAAATCGAGGGAATGTACAAGTAACTACATGGGAGAAAGGTACCAGCAAGCGTTTCACATTACGTACGTGATGCTAATATGTCTAAAATAATTTCACCTGAACTGTGCTTGAAATTCTATTTTAAAATTTGAGGGGGGGATGATTTAATACGTTAAACCCCAATTTAGATCCTAAATAATGAATGTTGAGGGTATGGGGCAACCCTAACACGTTTGACTCAGATTTAGAAGGGCCAGGGTTCGATCCCCGGCTTCGGCGAAGATGATTTCGATTTTCCATGAATTCGCGAAATCGCTTCAGGCGAATGTTGGGAAGATTACTTAACCTTACCAACGTTTTAAGGCTGAACACAGTGTTGAGTCATTATTAACATCCGCTAAAGTACATTTATTGACACGAAGAACGTATTAAGCAGCATTATTTTTATCTTTATGAGTGTGTAATTAAATGACAGCATCACCGCCTAAAAGTCTCATGCAGGCGAAATAATCACGTGGAAACTGCACACCAGCTCAGTGACTTGCATTTAGAGCCATTATCTACCGGATGACGCGCACCTGATCGACCTTACTACTACAGCACCTTTAAACTTCGGACAGGCAAGATACCCCTAGCCAAACAATGCCCGTGTTCATATTTCTGTTAATAAATATGTTCCAGTCACCGTAATATAAGAACGGACAAACGGAAAAAATTAATAAAATCACAATACTATTCAGGCATAAGACAGGCGCGTCAAACGGGCTAACGATATTGGTCTGCCACGATAAGCAATGAATCCAGTCACAAGTGTGAGAATACCTGAACGTCACAACACATTGTATAGATGGCATAACGCTCTACAAGAGTAGATGACAAATCATCTGTCATCAAGAGGAACACGGCAACCATTTGTGGAGTTGAACCAGGAACGCAATATATATTTCACATGGAAGAGAGGCGTACGTGGAGCACGCGTTAATCATCATTACGACTAACACCACAAGGTCACGGCAGAGTGCGACGTTGCACGTGGCACTTACACGTGCCTGATCTTTGCCGCGTGTTGAGATATTGCGAGACATCTCAGGATCTGAGGGAGTGGACTAGAATAGTCCGAGGCACCAGAGGCACATCTAAGGTATGTCTTGTGCCATGGGCATCATCTAGGAGAGAGTGCTATTTCCATTTAATCTAATAGCATTAAATTTCCTAACATCAGTACTACCACCCCCGTATCTCAATGTTTAGGTCGACATATACCGCAATAGGCCAAGCGGACAGGCGAGACCTTTCATGACAAAAAGTTTTCTGTTGATTATCTGACGGTTCTACCATGGTCCTCAAAGCCACGGCGGATTTACAGCACACTATTGCTGATTAGTTTCTAGACACGTTCGAGCAAACGTACGCCCTCAAAAGTAAACGAAAATCACTCAGTTTTTTTGTGACTGGGACAAAAAAAATTCATTTGTGAAATGTTCCCACTATATCCTGGTATTAATACTATCATTTTTATATAACATTTCGGCTCAAAGATATACAGTTCTGTAGTTTCCGCATAGTTGTAAAATTTTTCCAGGCGATCCGGACCAAAGAATAATATCAACACGAATCGACCTACAGTAGGCGAAGAGTTTAAATCCGGGCAATCCCTGCAGACGTATCAGTGTTCGTTTGTTAAGTGCATTTACAACTAATTAGCACGACAAAGAAGTTTCTCGCTGATCTACTCGTTAGTTGTGAGTCTAGGTTATTATATCCCCTCTCAGACTGATGCAGGCCAGTGCACCTCTAAGCGAGGCGGAGAAATATATAAACAAGTCAAAATATATAACCACCATCCACTATGCGGATATACGATATCTTCGACTGTCAGCAGTTACACTGCTCCAGTGCCAGATCGGGATTTCTCACTTAGGTATAGACTGTCTACGATAAAATATGCCCTTTCTGAAGACATTTCTGTGAATAATAATAAACATTACTGTAGTTCCCCAACCTAAAAAAACTGTACTTAAATTCAGAAAACAGCATTTCTTGGTATTTTAAACTAACTTAAACTATACTAAACTGTCACACGTGCCGGGGAAAGGAAGAGGCGAGCAACCCGGGAATTTCCGATGATTGTTGAATGTGCGACACTGTCTCAGCGGCTAAGACAAATCTACTGAACTGGTGTGCGAGCAAGCAGCCTATAGTCGGCAGTGCCTTGGCCTTGTTCCATCCACTGTGTAACAGGGTAGCCAACTTAGTGGGATCTCAGTTACACTCGGGCCGCACGAGGTGGTGCAACGGCAACACGTTGGACTTGCATTCTGGAGGACCTGAGTTAGAGTACCGGCTTTTCCATGGTTTCCTGAAATCGCTTGGATGGTTCCTTAACAAAGGTCATGGCCGACTCCACTCCCAACTCCCCTCATTGTACCAAGTTGTGTCATCGTCTCTGATGACCTCGCTGTCGTCGACGAGGCGTATCTTACAGTTAGCCTCGACGGGAAAATATTTATTTTAGCAGGCAGCAGAAATTTTCGCGTAGTATGATTCAGTTTCAGAAATAAGATTTTCATCTGTCAAAAGTTGTAATAAATTTGTTACTGAAGTAAAGCAAATACAGTGTTATGACACCTGGAAAACAAATAACATTAGTTTAATTATTTAAATTAACCAAATTTTAAAAAATGTTTCTATATTTAATCATTATTTTAATATATGCTACGAATTTTACATTTAGCGGGTAGTTAGCATATGTCCTGCGAACATTCGACGGACTTTGTAACTGGCAACACTGTGTGTAACCCTATACTTCATCCATTCTAAGGTTGCAGCTAATTCATGCAAGTGAATGACAATACAATTTTTGTACAGCATACATTTCTTTTTAAATATTGGGGAAAATATAAGGTAACTGTATAAGGCACACTCAATGCGAGGAATAAAAATAAAATTAAAATGCTTTGATTTATTTCGTTAGCAATTATTATTTCTGCTGCAACCTTGGACTGGATAGAGTATAAGTCCTCGTCCAGTATGACACGCTGGGACAAGAGACAGGAACTGCAGCAGTGACACACAACAGGGTGGGGGGAGGGGGAGGTCAGCAGACAGCAGTGTTTACCAGCCGCTGTAAGGCGTCCATAATGCATGGGGCGGCGCTGTCAGCGAGGCCACGTGACCTCGGAGCGTGCGCAGCATCGCCTACAGCGACCTTGACGCCTAGCACACGTCCTTACCGGACGTCCGTCCAATACTACACACTCCCCTCACACCGGCATCTTTCATGTACAATTGACAGTACGTAAATAGTGAAAGTTTTTGACTAACCGTACCGTCGACAGCGAGTTCATAACATACAGTTACACACGCTGAATGAAAACTTTACGCAGTGCTCACTTTATCGTGCACAGTCTGTATTGCGACAGCATGTTTATGTCCTGCAATGTAGTCGACCAGAGACTGGCCGCCAGCATTGGTCTTGCGCCCCTTGGCGCCGGCACATGACATATTTAGAAAGGCGACTTCCAGCACACGGGCACACAGAGGAGAAGTGTTGTCAGGTGAAGACAACGGCAAGCGGGCAAGAGGCGACAAAGCGGTGGTCCAAGGACGGGCGATGTGCCAGACACAGCTGGAGGTCGCAAGTCTACAACCAGCCCGCTACTAGTGTGTATCTTGTCTATACTACACATGCACACACAGGCGAACACTACAGGAGCATACTACTACTACGATCCTCGGTGCCATCACGCCCCTCACCAGATATTTCCGACCACCGCGTCGCAACCCAAAACACTTGGACCTCACCACTATCAAAAATAGCCCCGTAGTATCCAGCACATGTACGCGGCAGGGCGACCATAAATAACACAAGTCATCTTATAAAGCTATATTAGGCCGCAGGTAAACTACTCAGTCACATTATCTCGTTCGATTTATTATTTATTGTATGGCAACGTTTCGATACCTAAATGAAAAAAAAAAGTTCTTTATAAACATTCCTTACAATCTGTCAGTTTTCGGATTTACAGATAAATATCCTACGGAAGGTAATTTCACCAGCCCTAATTTGCTACTCATGAGAGAAATGGAGAGTTGTTTAAAAAAACCAAATGCTTACTTATCTAGATAGTGAAATTATACAGCGAACAGTCACAAATTGCTGACAACTTTACATAAAAGGCAACTTTTTCAGCACGATTTATTACTTGCATCATACACGCACAATATGTCTGCATGATATAAACACACAGCAGAATCATGTAATATTTTCTGCTTAATGTACTAAACTAACTTTTCTGGACGTCAAAGGTATGATATTTAACGTGAAATTACTCTGTTATTAAATTTTATGTAACGAGGGACTGTACTGGGTCTCTTAAGATATTTAACAACTGTTATACGACGAAGTAAAATGAGACTGCTAGGAACTAAATGTAGCATATAAATTACGATATACTCAAGCATAAACGCAAATTAAAATGCAATCGTCATTGCCAACATATATTCACATTTATCTGATAGATATTTACAGAAGAATAAATTGACGGTGCAAATAATTTTAAAGGTAAAACATTAATTTGACAACTTATGCATGTAAAAAACCCACAAATACATTATCATCCCCTTAGGTTTATTGTTAAAAGTAAGATATTTCATTCCTGCGTAGTTCCACATTTCTCTACACCTTCGCAACTACATAAAAAAAGAAAAGAAAAAATATTAATATAAATCAAAGTAGAACTTTATTAACTCCTCGTGCATAATTTGAAGATTTCAAAGGCAGATATGCAACTATATTGCAATAAGGAGACAAATACAAACTATACTAAGGAGCCACGAACCACCTGTTAAGACACGGTCGGAATATTTTATGCTCGAGCAGATTTCTTAAAATCCAGCACTGCCAAAAAAGAAACAAAACCACGACAAACACGACCGTACACGTTAGTATGGTCACTGAAAAACGCTTACAATCTGCAGGAAAATTTTTTTCTACACTAATGACACTCAAAACACCGATGGCCTTCGGTAAACGTAACGAAAAAAAAGCAAAGGCGATCCTGTGTTTGCGGGAAAATTAGTGACTAAATACAGACATGCTAAGACGTTTAGCGACTTGAGAAGCCACCAGAAACTATTATATTCTCGACTCGTAACAGGTTTTGCCTACGAAGTACCGAACCGTCCAAATCCCAACACAAATGTTAAACACGTCGCTATACACTGTTCCAGCAGCTTGTAAACACAAGAGATTGCCCGCCAATCAATATGAATGAGTGCATGTCTGTGTATCCCTGTCCCTCCCTCTCACTCGTTCACGTACATAATACATCAGTCTTGTGTAAATTCTCCTGAACATTAGTTTCAAAATTGATGCAGGTTATTTGTTGTATTGGATTTACTGGCCGATATTTTCAGCACGCTAAATAGAAGTTTTTATTCTATGAAATGAGAAGTAACCTACTACCGATGAGATATTGGTATTAATCGTAAATCAGAGGAAACAAACGACTAATGCAGTACGCGCGTAATTCATTCGTTACCGCAACAGTTGCTAACATTTCATCAATTCCTACATGTCTGCGGTCAAATGTAACTGGTCTGCAGCAACCACTATGCAGTTAAGTTTTCTGCTCAATTAATTTGCGTACAAGAAAAAAAAACAAGTAGAAGCCGTAGCGGCAGAAATCAACGTACAGAACAAACTCTATTGTAAATTATTTTATAAAAAGGAAAAAAAAAAATCTATATACTTTTACAAATATTTGTAAACGTACAAAAATTACATGTCGCTCGAACAAAAGACCTGTTCAAAATATGGTAAAAACTATTCACCAGCACTAGTCGCTTTAAACTTGTATTTGCTTCAATGAACATGCAATTTTTACTTTAAGGGGAAGTGTTAGACAATTTTCTTTATTTTTCAGTTTTCGTGCCATAAAATTTATTCTGTTGTATTATAAAAATATTCTGTTTGACAAGTCATAGGATATATTCTTGATAAACTGCTTAACGTAAGTTATAATGGAATCTTTCATTAATTTTTCATGCAGATTCATTGCAAGGGAATCATAGGGTAATTTTAAAGAATGGTTACAAGTCCAATGTGAAGATGAACATAACACTATTACAATCTCCAAAATTCACCACAAATATCTTTCGTGCCTCAACATTGCTACGTTTACCAAAAATATTTTAAAACAGAAGTCATAGCAGAAAATCTAGAAATTAAATTCAGTATATAGCTCTCCCCCTTACGTGGGAAAGATAAGTCACCATATTGAATTTCTGTATTTCATATCGTAACATTTATTTTTGGAAAATTTGTGGATTTTTAACCCAACTGTCGAATATAATACGTATTGTTAGCATTGCAGATATTATAAATCTTCGTTTGCCGTGACTGTTGTTACAGATCTAATTGCAGTTAAGCAAGCAATACGAATTTTCTCTATTAGATCTGTAACAGCAAAGTCAAACAAAGATTTATGGCATTTAAATTTCTATCAATATGTATTTGATTCTACAGTTAGGTTAAAGTACAATAAATTTGCCCAAAATAAAAGTTATGACACAAAATACAAAACTTTAATACGATCGCTCCCTTTAAATATGTTCTACACAGATTTATGCATCACGCGCCCCCTTCAAAGTAGTTATTGCAACCCGAAGCGAGGTGACAGCACAGTACATACCCTAGCAATTGGCATCGGGGAAATGTACGGGCAGATGGCCATCAGATGGAAGCAAGATGACTGACTGGACTCAAAGACAGCAGGCAGGCACGCGCGCCTCCAGGGATTGTGGGTCGAGTCAGGAGAAGATCCGGGCAGTATCGGGGGCACGTCCCAGTGCCGGCTTACTAGACACACCCGGCCCGCCTTTCTACGTCGTCGCCATCGTTGCTGCTCGTCTATGCACGGATACAACTGGGATTCTCAAAGGGAAGCAAACGTAATAAAACTGCTGTCCTCATTTGCATCGCCTGGCGCATGGTCGGTGTTGTAGCGTGTCACACGTAATTTTTTCGCGGAACCGCGTATAAATATAACGTTTATACGTAAAAAAAACACATACTTGAAACTACGCTTATATAATTTTAAAAATTCAGCACGCTTGTTACAAACACGATTTTCAGGTCTCTCAAAATGGCTAGAAACGACTTTTTTTACTGCTGAAACTTTGAAAGTACCACCTGAATTCGCGAAGTACAAAGCAAGAGGCACACATCAGCCTTTACTTTATACTAACAAAAAAATTAGGGTCTCCAATTAAGGATTATAGTCCCATTGAAAAAAAAACTTAAACGAAAACCTCGCACGTCAGTTTGACGTACTGTGAATAAAGGCGATATGCTGCCCGTCGAGCGTGTTACTCTGGCTCTTATTACTCCGGTGTTTCCTCGCGTTAAACGCGGAAATTTGAAACCGGCGAAGACTCCTATAAAGGGCTACAACGGTAACCTCCTTGGATAATTAAGTTTTGCATCCATAAAATTATTTTTAAATATTACTAAAATGAACATGTAATGTTGCTGTACGGGGAGGGGGGGGGGAGCTAGAGTGTTTTAAGGTTTTTTTATACTGTTTTCTGGATTCAAGAAAGGGAGGGGGTTATACACCCTTACCCCTTATTGTTGCACCGCTGTATGTATGCGCTATGGCTTGTCACGCAATTAACATAGTGTAGGTAAGCGTCAATAAAACAGACGCTTAAATCAAGGGAACTGATCATATCGGGTTGGATTTATAATTTTTACAATAAATCAGGAACAGAGGAATTGTTTTACGATTTTCAACTGTCATGATATGGATAAATCAATTTACAAGCATTCCTTCACTTGCACTACCTTACCCGAGGATATATACATATAAGTTTTTATGAATCAGCTACAGCTATAGGGCTTACAACTTTCTGATTTCCACGAAAAAAAAAAATACATATTGCACAATACTTTCGTACACGTAAATAAATCCATGTGTGTTAATGTTAAATCCGTTTTTAATATGCACGTACGAATTGTAAACCTGAGTATGGTTGAAATAAATAAGTAAAACAAAATAAGTAACTTTACTTGTGGTCAGGACAGAGGTTATCGTTTAGTTAACCTTATGGGACCCATATGGCGTATGTCTGTTACTGTTGGGACGACTGTTCTGCAAAGTCTTTTCCTAGGGACAAGAAAATTTCGCGAATTGAATTACCTGCAGGCTAGAATTCATTGCACTATGCATACTCGAGCCCCGTCTATTCGTTCATTGTCAGATGTTCCACTGAGTAGTAGCCAGTGGACAAATAATCTGAGCTTGAGTATGCATAGGATAGTTGATTCTACCCTGCGCCAAAAATGTTACACCCACGGAAACAAAAATCATCAAGCGTAAATAAATAAATACTAGGTGTTCGCATGAAAAGTCAGTGCATTCTAATTGTAAGAATGGTAATTCGAGCGCATTACGAGGAGCCCTTCAAGAGAAAGACTGGTGCCAGAATATCCCCTTTCGCTTAAGAGGCGATGAGGTATACAATAAAGCTATGAAGAGTATGTCATAGAGCCCTCGTGTTAGTTGGTCTTCTAACACGAAATTTAAAGCGGTGAACCGTCTACATATTTCATTACAGCAATTTGCAGCCAACATTTGTAGCCACTTTCCCAATTCCTCTCAACGAAATACAAATACCACTGACAAAATTAATTGATTTCAGCTTAATCCACTTTTATTTATTTGCCATCATACATAAATTATATATAAAAATGACCCACGAACATGTGCACAGGTTTTGTGCAGTCCTTTTAAAAATAAAATAAAACTAAAGTCAATAGGAAAATATAACCCATAGAAATGCTTAGCTCAGGATTCCCGACCTAAGTATTCACGCTTCAAAGTGAAAAGGTACTGTAAACTTATTCACCAACGCCTTCACGTGTGTGTCTGAAGGCGGATAGTGTCATTCAGGAGGAGGGACGGTTATTACAAACTAACCTTTACCGACTGACCGTACACAACACGGCTCGCGTATTTAGGACTAACTATATCCGGAATCCCAGCCGAGAATCTCTCTGTATAATATTTGCCACGAATGGTATTTACCGGGCGGTAGATTCTGCTAAATCCGACGGTTCATATCGCAAAGACACTTCCCCGTCTGTTATGCGACTGTCAAAGCAGGAAAACGCGCCGAGCTCGAATATTCGGCGTATTTCCTCACGACAGTCTTCAACAGATTCAACACTGAGGATGCATAGCACCTCACCTGACCCGGAAGTTGCGTGGGCGACAGACGTCAGTCAATTCAGCGAATCGCTTACTGTTCGCAGGCGTCAACTGTGTTAGCCAGGTGGTTGAATCACTGCTTGTAGAGCACTACACCGTAACGATAACTTAATTTTTTTTGGGAGAAACATTACTGTCACCTTTGAATATATATACTGGGTAGAAGTCGCGAGCCTAGGTTAATTTTTCTAATACGGTGTTGGTGAACTTGGATAATCCACCGCCGCAATCGCCACCATCGCTAGGGCATCAACTTGTGCTGGCCCCTAGTGGGCAAGGGTCGAACTCTTCAAACCCCCATCCCCTTCCACATCCGTCGCCAAACATGCACTGTCGGTCACCCCCCCCCCCTTTCTTCGGCTACACCACCCCTACCTCTCACTCTGACAGGTTTATGACACACTCCCGTTGAATGACCTTGAGCTGCCCGGGAATGTTTCGCCCGCAAGGGAACTAAGGAACTCTTCTTTCCTTGTGTTTCGCCAGTCCTAGCATTATGTGTATGCGTTCTGTAAGTGGTGTTATTAGTTTTCGAGGACAATGGCAAATT
>PNEQ01063815.1:0-54435 GCA_003012365.1 Medauroidea extradentata | reverse complement strand
ACTGAAACATTCCAAGCTAGTTGTCCTATACCTAACCGAACAACTAATCTGCGTAGGTCAGACAGGAAGACAGTAACCCCTAAATGGATGGGTGACTATGTAACTACATAAGGTGTCATCTGTGGCATTTAAATTTGACTTGTATTATATCAGTTGAACTTGTCATGGACAGTGTCAGTTATATTTGTCGTGTAGTGTCTGTTGTATTTGTGCTTAAGATATAATGGTTATGCAGAATATGGTTGTACTGCAATTGTTGACATTATGATCAAGGAAAGACTAAGTAGAAATGTGTGTGTTGTCTGTTGTGTCAGTTGAATTTGACTGGTATAATGTAAGTTGTATTCATCATGTTCAGTTTAATTTGTATATGTTTTGTGTATATGTACTATGATTATGCAGAATGTAGCTATATTGTAACTTGACATTATGTTAATGTAATTCGTGTCTCAATAAAAAGGGAAGGATGTTGTGTCCTTGGGCACTACGTGCGTGACAGGGCAGTCGGAGGGCGATGACCCAGGCGTACGGACGTGTCGAGGAGATAACCAGTTCGCTATAGTAACAAACTTGTAGTATGACTAAACAGTTATCAAACTTGTCCACGGTCGTAGAAGAACAGGTCTGGACACTCGCCTATCTAACAATGTATTTTGCTTGACCCCCTTGTTGTTCGGCTGTAGTTCACCAAGTTACCGAGAATGTCGTACTTTTTGGCGCTGTTTTCCGGGCGGTCGGACTCAAACTCCGTCCACTTTTTCCCATTGTTACATTTATAAAGTAAATAAAGATTGCTGGAGCCATTTCTTAAATTTGTGAACGAAGGAAGTATTTCATAAATTGATAAAAAATACGTTTTTGTAAATTGTTTATCTTAGCGGAAAGGAAGTGGGCGGAGTTTAGTCCGACCGCCCTAACAGCAGCGGCAATAAAACACACTATTCTCGGTAACTTGGTGAACTACAGCCAAACAACAAGGGGGTCAAATATCCAGGCGAGTGTCCAGACCTGTTCTTCTACGGCCGTGGGGATTTTTGAAACACAGGTTATGTTGCCATGTATATCTCCATGTAACACGTACAGTAAAATATTCTATACTTACATACAACTGCCAAATTACAAGAGATAATCTGTTGGACAAACTTGTATAAATAACTAGTTTAAGTTATATTATAAGGATCTAACAATTACATACTTTCCAAATATCCTTTACGTATTTATTTCGAACGTACTTACTTTCAATATAAAATCAAGGGCAAATATTAACTCAGTCTCAGTATTTAGGTCTGTTAATATTCCTTAACTTCAAAATCCATTGCATCTATAAAACGTCAACTTCAAATGGTAACGGAAATGTATTAGACTACGTTGTTTATTTTATAGACAAAATAACTTCTATCTCCTCGCTGTTAGCTGGGTTCCAACATTTCTGTGACGTAATCAAAATCTATTTTCTAAATGCCACTTACCTTTTTTAAATCCGAAAACGTACATTCTTCTGCCGTTATTGTAATCACTGCAATAGAGAATGCAGCATATGAGCATTTTTAAAATGACAATATTAATGCAGTACAGAAACACATATTAGCGAGCAGAGCTACGGAAAACAACTGAACTGCCAGTCGACCGTGGCCGCCTTCCGTTATTCACTGATTTCACTGGCCAGTGTTTTCAGTAATGTCAACTATAGTTCCGATATTGCTGACGACACTGATAGTCACTGATGGTCGGTTGACGACGATACCCTGTGCGAGGCTACATCCGCTTACTGTGATGACCGATTTTACTGGCGCTTCAGAGCATCAGTGTTGTCAGTAAACCAATATTTTTGCCGGAAATTCAAAAGTTGAAGTTATCTAATGGTAGGACAAGGAGTCATTTTTAAGATATAAGGGCTAAAGTGGGTATCTATTAATTTATATACGTTTTTTTAACGTCTTTTTATAGTTACAGAAGCATTCGTCGTGCAGTTTGCATTGACTAAATAATGTTTAGAGGTTGAATCGTACCTTGCTTATGCATTAAAAATAATGGATACAGCTTCCCAAACCTTAAATACACACAATATTTTTAAGCTGCGTCGTGAAAAAAACGAAGAAAACAATATCGGTCGTAAGTCGTGCTAGGCGTATCAATATGCTAAAAATATACCAATTTTATTTTTAAAGTAAATACAATTTACACAACGAACAAAATAAACATAATTATTTATCGCAAAAATGAAATCACAGATATGCCAGAGATGTAGTTACTAGGCAAAGTACATTACAGTAATGTTTACTGATTTAATGTTCCGATATTATCTATTTACTGACAGTGAAAATATTTTGCTGATTACTGACGCTGTTCCCTTATTGTTCACGGACACTGGCGAACTGTCAGTGATATCAGTGAAATCAATATTTCACAGTTGGCCTACTGTGAGTTACATGCGCTCGGGATTCGGCAGCACGCTAACCTGTTTTACTTCCGCCGAAAACGCCCAAGTTTGCAAGAAAAAAATCCCCACATAGCTACATCACAACACGATACTGAAACAATTTTGACAATAACTCATTGGTAGTTCTGTATTTTTTTCATACATTTCATTACGTGTACCATTTGATGATTCATAATAAAATTGACTATTTATTTATTACGACTATTACTACAGACACACAATTTCAGTGCGTTTTTATTTCATTACAGAATATTTTTTTGATATGTAAATTGAACCATGTAATGTATAAAATAACCAAGTGCCATTGTGATTCAACTGAGAAAATCTATGTTCAAAGTTAAACAGTGGAATTTAATTTTGGTTGCATAAATGACAAGCTTAGAAAAAATTATTCCATGAAAGTACATATACGTTATTACTGTATGTAAGTTTTAAATCCATGTATTTTCTACTTACTTCAGAATAATAATAATAATCACGCTTGGTTCTTTTAAGCAATACATGGTTTAATTGTCACTCGGATGTATTCTACTTCGGCGATCTTAGGTAAAAATCTTTTAATCTTATTCGAGTTACGAGGGCTCAGGGATGTTAAATGTGCCAGTTTCTTGATACAATTAACTGTTTTCAGGGTGGTGTACAATGTAACAAGATACTTGGGTCTTGGTACGCGGAAATATCAAGATTTTAGCTTTTGCGTTTTCTGATAATAAACCGCATCACTAAACGGCATTTTAAGAACAGTACCTTATACCTTTACATACGAAAAAGAAAAAAATGATGGTCCCGAATTCTGAGAGTTAATGTGCGCAACTAGTAATCCTTTTCTTCTTATGCAGCGTTCCATGTCGACTCGTCCAAGCATCGCCCCGGGCGGGAATATTGATTTAAAGGAGAAAGGGATCATGATTTTGTATTTCAAAAAGATTTATTTTACTTTGTAATTTTATTTTCAATCATTGGTGTTTTGGCATGGTTTTGTTGTATAATAAAGAGCGTCTTATATGCCAGTGTGTGTAAACATGTGCGTTAGATTTTTTCTTTTACTGACTTAAAAGTCTGCATAAGGCCGGGTCTCGAATAAAGCGTGTGTACACTCTCACCCAGTCGGATTCACTCTTCAATCAAATTGAGACAGCCACGATGCACCCTCTAAGCACTGCAACCTAGCGTGAGAATATAAAAGCTGAAAAAATTAATTACTGCAGAAACACACAGTAAACGTTTTCCAGTTCTAGTTAGGTCATGGTTTGAAAATATGGATCGTGAGGATGCTATTGCTGGGTTGGAAATAATCCTAAATGATGTCAGCGAAGAACATAGACGAAGACGACGCAGTTTGAGATTCCTCTTGACACTTAAAATCTACGCCGTGCCACGAGACGTCGTGTTTCTCTAGATTTTGAATGAAAACAAAAATGTCTTCCCGCAGAGTAGGCGAAGAAGAAGAGACTTTGGTCAGCGCTCAACATCGAGATCTTTAGCGCTGGTGAGGGGTGACATGACGCGAGCATGGAGCAGCGCCGGAATGAAAGAGCGGGGGAAACGGGAGATCTCCGAGGAAACCCGCCGACCAGCGGCATCGTCCGCAGAGTGCGGCGAGAGGGTGCATCGTCGCTCACTCTGGCTCACTCTCCCTCGAATTTGGGACAGCAGAGAGTACATACATACACTCTGTGGCATCTAGAGGATGCGAGAGAGAGCTCTCTGGGTTATTTGAGACACAGCCTGAAATAAACGCAGAAAGAAATGAACATTGTCAAAATCTTCTCTTAAAATAAGTATGTTTTAATACTTAATATTTTTACATGCCTGTAAGTGTTTGTGAATTTTTAAAACAATAAAGACAGACTCAGACTAAAAACAGACGAAAAAATAACCACTTGAATTTTTTGGCATGTGAAGAGGTCAGGAGTGATACATGCTGACGTCACGGGGGCCACAAGCTCGGTTACGAAAGCTCTCGAGTTGGAGTAGAGTAGGTTTACCCAATTGCGTGACCAGGTTTTTTAGAGCCTGTAATGGTTGTTCAGGAGTTTAAGATGGCGGGAATCCAAAGAAAAAGTCTACATACTTTGTACGTGTTATAATATTTTAGCAAACGCGACATCCACAGCACATTTTTACACATTACTTTATTAGATTGTATTCGTTTCATATTTGTTTCATCGATAATTTGAACACTGTGCATTCAGTTTCACTTCGTTGTGGTAAAGTTAATTCTATTCTATTACAGGTTAGAAAGAGCACTGTTAAATGTTTGGTACAGGGAACATTTCTGCCTCTTGAGCGCTGGTATCGGTAATGAGTGCAAACTGACCAATCACAGAGCTTTCCTGAATTTTAAGTTACATAACGCGGAATAAGCTTAATAACACTTTAAAATTAAGACACTTCCAAGTCTATTAAAATTTAATTGTACTACGGTTTCGTATTTTTCTTGTCCCTTAGTGATAGCAGTGAAACTTGCGGCAGAAATTTTCCCTGTGCCGAACTCTTCCATAAGAAAACACATTTTCTTTCCAACCTCTAGCAGAATTAACCTTAGTTGTTGTATTTATTGTGTGTACTGTTTACATTTCTTTCCTCTCGAATGAGCTGCTCTAGTGACTTATTTGACGCGTGTAAACTTTACTCGACATACTGCAAACACACCTGAATCTGTGACATTGTCCTACCAACCCTTTATCCTCGTCAGTCTTGTAAACGCCTAAGGTTGGCCAGGGAGGGGAAACATAAACACAGTTTCACCTGTTCTTTCCCACCTCGGTTGAAAATAAATTAACTAATTCTGCGCCATTCTACCGGTTCGCTTCCTCCAACTTCACGTCTAGCGAGCCGACAGCAGTGGTAAGTTTCAATATGTAAGTTTTACCAACACACGAAAGTACAGCTTCGGAAACTGACGTTTGAGTGCTGTGTAAACAGCGTGAATGTAATGTTTCGTCGTTGAGGGAAGCCTGAGTTTGTAATTCAAATTCGTGACGAAAGTTAGGTCTCGTGTGTGGTATAAACAGCGAAACTGGAGTTTCAGGAGTGCCGAGAACTAAGTACAGAGATCAATTATAGAACGAAATTTATCCAAATATAAACTATATATGCAGGAGAACCTCCTTTATTTGTAAACGACATATGCTCAGCTACACTGATGAGGAATACTTACATTGAGTTTTAATGGAGGTTAGTAAAAATTAATTTTAATTTTTCAGTAAAATAATGATGCCTATCTTAAATTAACTAAATAACAATTTCTTAATTTTTCTAACATTTACGATATCAATAGTAAATAAAAAATAAGGTTCGAATTTACTTTATCGTTTAAATTTCTCATTGACGAATCACTAGTTCCCGAAACACCATTTCCGCAAAGAGAGAAAAATACTTTGCCCAGACCTTCATTTCGAAAGTTGAGTATCCCAAACTAAACATTTGGCAACGCGAATTTATAAACGTACTAGGCATATCGTCTTCCAGAAACCTGTGTCTCAATCGACTGTGGCTTCCCGTCATCTGCGCCGACGTAGTGCTGATAAATGTATTTTATTTTGTTTATTTGAAAAATGTTTTACGAGCCTTCACGCAGCTTTACAGACTGTACACACGGGAAAGGGGAAAAGGAGTAGACCATGTCCGATATCAAGGAACCATCGCAGCATTTTCCTCGAGCGATTTCGGAAAACCCTCGTAAACCGAAAGCTCGGACAGAATATAACCTGGATTCTGCTTAATGAGGTGAGGGGGTTTTACGGCTCTTTGAGAGTGTTTAAGCGCGATAAAATCAAAAGTTTATATTTTTATGAAATAGTGTTAGTTTTGTAGACGATACTTGTGAGTACAGTTTCCTCTTACAAAACAATTTCAGCTCTCATAGTTTTCTCATAACGGGGTGTCAAAGTCAAAATTTGCTTGATACTCTGCCATGCAAATAGTGAAAACCAACTGACCTACTTAAAATAGTTCCGTGTGAACTTACATTCCATGAGCTATGCAATAAAACATTTTAAAAAACCCACAACGTAATATTTTGTTTTTAAAAAAATCGCAAAATTACAAAAAAAAAAAAAAAAAAGTTGCAAATATAGCATTTTTTAAAATACAGAAACAGTTCGTGGGATGTTTTCAAATGTTTTATTACGTAGCCCATAGTATGTCATTTCACTGTGAATTATTATACGTAAGTCAATTGGTTTTCACTATTTGCATGGGGGCAGAACATACAAATTTTGACTTTGACGCACCGCACCGTTATGAGAAAACTACGCCAGCTAAAATTGTTTCGTAATAGGAAACTGCACTCACAAGTATCGTCAACAAAACTAACACTATTTCATATAAATATGAAATTATGACTTTATCGCATTTGAACACCCTTAACAACGAGGTCTAAAGAGCCGATGAGGGTGAAGTGAGGTGAAGAGACAACGCAACAGCCATGCCCGAGCCGGGATTCGAATCCAGGACCATGGAACTCCGGCAAACCGATTACGTTACGGAGGCCGACTTTTAGGCCGGGATTACATTGACTTCACGTATCACTTACCACTTTATCACGTTCACGTGTACGTAATACATAATCAATTGAGGTGAGGTGCTATATTCTGATCCTCCACGTAAGCTGCAAGAAGGCAAATTAAAAAAATGTCGTCAGAGAGCCTTGAAATTAATATTCATAGATAACATGACACAACAGAAGACATTAACTCTTCCGAAATGTTATTGGCCCAGGCGATCACGTGGTACAACTTCACGTGTTACTTTAACTTAAAAAATTGACACCGACAAGCTTTTCGTTCGTGAAAGTGAACGTAAGTATAAAGTGTCGCGATCGTGATAGGGCCCGTTCAAATGCATTTGTCAAGGTGTTTCCTGCTTACGTGAAAGTTAATGTAAAGTGAACGTGAAGGCATCGTAATCCCGGCCTTACAATCGAAACTGTAGATATCTTGCCGGTTGAAATTCCTGCTCGTCGACTGCAAATTTACACGTGTATAAAATGCCAAGAAACATTCACAAAACTACGTCGTGCATTCTCTTACCTTACTACTGATACACCAGGGCGTAGTACGAGAACCGTCATACCGGCCTGCCGGACGACACCAACACACGTCTATACTGCTCGTCTAAACTTCGAAGACTGAAACGCATAGTACAGGAAGGTAACTGGATTTTCGTAAAACTTCCACCTGACCGCGCCACCATCGCGTACTCTGAGAAGCGGTCTCATCATATAGCGACTTTGTAGGCATTTATACAGACGTCTGCGCAGATCGTAATTTGAATGTACACGTCCTATTGGCGTCAGTTTAATACATTTATGATTTACTCGCTTTCACGTCAGTTCGTTTTCCTGTTCGGTAACAATGAGCTAGAGACTTGAAAGTTTAACATAGCTCAGAACTGGATGACAACGCATTCGTTATAAGAGGAAAAAAATGCGGAAAAAAAATTAAAGCATATTTTTGCATACCACGTTTCTAAAGCCTATTATTACAAAATTTCACATGCACTAGACTCTGAAAAGTAGAAAATAATACTAAACAAAATACAAATTTTTAATGTATCATGTTTTTAAAACGGATTTATTGTACGAATAAAAACACTTGTAAGATTAAAAAAAAACGTGATGAGTTTACGATATACGTATAATAGTAAGGAGTTTAGAGAGAAGCTGCCTTTGAGAAAACTCACACAACTAATAAAATGGTCAGTTGCTTAGCAGATTAAGTACGACATTTCTGCAAGCTCTGCCTATATACAAGCGCAGTCCTAAAATTTACCTACAATTTGCTTTTACTATGACGCATATCTTATTTACTTCTCCACAAAGCGGTAGTAGTTAAACCACCCACTCCCTAGTTCCATATTTTCTTTCCCGGAAAGTTTGAACTTGAGTTTCACACGTGGGAAACCTGGCGAGCGTTGCCGTTTGCCGACGGGACAACCGTTTCAGCAAGCCTTATATTCTGGCGCCTCTCCATATTCACGTTACATCAGCCTGTCGAGCGTCCTGACTCAAGACAGAATACGAGAACCCAAACAACGGGCGCGACCTCGTAGCGTCGTTAAGACCCACGTTAATTCGTGTTGTGACCGAGCGAGGTGGTGATCCTGTAACATGTTGGACTTGTATTCAAGATGGTCCGGGTTCGATTCCCGTCTCCGGTCGTCGTAAAATTTATTTTCTCATGGTCTCTCGAAATCACTCCAGAGAAATGCTGAGATAATTTCTTATAAAGACTATGGCCGATAGGGGTCGAGGTGGCTGAATGGTCAGACCATTCGCCTCTCACCAAGGCGGACCGGGTTCGATTCCCAGCGCATAAATAAATCGTGCCGGACGATGCCACTGGTCGGCGGGTTTTCTCTGGATCTCCTGTTTCTCCCGCTCCTTCATTCCGGTGCTGCTTCATACACCAGCGCTATAGACCTCGATGTTGAGCGTTGACGAAAATCTCTCACCCACTCACCGATTACTTTCCAGTTCCTGCAGTAGTGTAATTGAATGTCACCGTGTGTAATGACATCGCTGTCGATGAGACGTAAAGGCCCACTTAAAATGAAAAGTACATTTCTTGGTGTAGTGCCGGTACTCAGGATGGAACGCGACGCGCAGTGCGCCTGGCATGTCACCACACACACCGCTGCGGTGATCGATGGGTGGCCTACTTGACAGGCGCTCCCGGCACGTACATCGTGTGCCGAGACACCCGTAGGCTCGTCGCTCCTGAATCGATCATCTCGTCACCATTCTGCCGCCCTCGGGTCTTGAAGCATAGCAGTTATAAGGGCGACCCAGGCCCATACATTATGTGCTTCGTCACCTCTATGCGCACGACACTCGACTGGCGTGCTCTTTTACATTTGATGACATGCCACTTCTTTACTTTCAGCAGTAAACCTTTAACTTGGGACTCAACAGATATAGATAAAGATGCTCCACGCCTGAGAGGACAGACACTAGTTTGCTTGTAAGTAACGTTTCTTAAGAGGGAATGGTAGATAAATAAGCACTGAGTTCTACAGTTGAGAGCTACACTTTTTGAAAGTCAATATAGAAAAATTACAAAACAACAATCCTTGACAATTATATTTGCCAACTTTGTTAGCAATCATTTACCCAGAACGATGCACTTGTTAAGGTCATGATCTTTCATTTATTTCAATCAATTGCAAATAACTCAAATATTTTTAACCAAATGCTTTGAAAAAATTTTGAGACTGTGTACAGTCATACGATACATAATTTTGCCAGAGCGGGTTTTTAAAAAAAATGTGCCGTTTGCTAGAAAAAAATATTTTGGCTTATTTTGACAACAAAATATGTGATATTCCAAGGGCAAATATCTAACGAACCGTTTGGTATATTGCAACAGAAAAAACGTGTAAAAACTGCCAGAATGATTTTTTGATATATGTATTCATTCGCGTAAAAAATATTTTCGAAACCACTGCAAAACTAAAGAGCGAGGCCTTAAGTGTTATCTCTTGCGCCGCAATTAAATTTACGAGATTTCGGCGACACAAATTGTTCCTCAGGTATACGTTATTCGAGGAACATTTTTGCTCAGAAAGTTGGCAAAAACTATTATCTGGGATTGCTGTTTTTTTTTTTTTTTTTTTTTTTTGCAAATAGGAATCGAGGAACTTACAATTCTGAACTGACGCTTTTAGCTCTGAAATACATTCCATGCACTTTTAAGGTGGCTCCCTAGACAGGCTATGTTTGTATGTACGAGGCGCTAAAAGTGCCGCTGTCTGGCATATGTAAGGCAATATCTCCATTGACAACCCACTGAACTGGCGTGCTGTGTTTTTAGTATTGTTCTCTTTCTTATGGGGCTTTATGTAGTGATACCATTTTATTCGGGAGAAGTATGGGCTTAATGCCATGTTCTTTATTTTATAATGTTTTTAGATAATTACTTTTTAAGCTTAAACGAAAGCAGATATGAAAAATCATTCTGGCAGTTTTGGTAAAAATAATTTTTGCCATGACAGCAAATTTTTACAAAGTAAGACAATATACGGTTTCGACTAAAAGTCAAGTAACCAGAATTTCATTAATTACGTAACTAGCTTAAACTATAGTATTTACTGCCTTGAAAAAATCAGCCAACATGGAGAAGACGATTGTAAACAAAACTGCCAAACTGATTTTTTATATCTGCTCTCGTTTAGGCGTAAAAAGTTAATATCGCTAAAAAAAAAAAAAAAAAAAAAAAGTAGAATGGCCTTAACCCAACCACGTGTTTCTAATTTTGTGATTTTAGAATATTGTTAACGTTTTTCCACTTACGGCAGCTAGAAAATTCGCCATTTGGAAGGTTCCAGGAATCACTTTTATACTACTCGTGCAAAATTTGTAAACTAATGGTTGGTTTATTTTTACGTGCGTTAAGTAGTTTCGTTCAAAACAGAAATAACAACTCAATTCAACACATTTTAAGCGCAGGTAGAGAGGCTCCTTTTAAAGTAAGCAAACATCTCTGAAACAAGTTAAATTTTTTTGTTAAGTTTTTTGCGAAGTCCTGCGCTTTATCTTAGCCACATGCCTGGAATGGTTGGTGGCCGGTACTACACTAGTGAAACTCTTTTCTTTCGAATATGTCGTACACCCACGATGTTTTGCTATCTTTGCTATGATACTCAAGTGTTGTACTTGCTATATCATGATTATTTTATAGTAATATACTGCTTAACACATTGCTTGCAAACTCCTATGGATCTAATGTTTCCATATTATTTGGTCCACGCTATTTGACATTCTGTCTATATTGCATGTTTAATATTGGTACATAATATAACCAGGTTAGAATTATACACAAAATAGATACTGTTATATTGTGGATTTCGTGATGCTGTGGTAGTAAATAAATATCGAAAATTGTAATATTTGAATGACACTTCAGATTTTAATGTTTACAGTCTGTATAAGTATGCCATATTTTTAGTCGACCGTGTCACAGAATTTTGTTTGAGCAGTGTATACATTTTAGCAACACAAAGGGCAATCGCGTGAAAATGTGGTATTATCAACCACTCGTTTTGTAAACCAATATATCGAGCACACAACCCATATAATACAAGACCTGCGATCATTTACTAGTACATTATGAAGTCCATGCTAAGGAATGGATGCCTTTGAACAAGCAACATTTTTAGGGGATAATATGCACCTAGCGCAGCATATATTAACAACGAAACTGAATTTTCACGGCGAACAACACTTCGACCAACAGTATCATCCTATAGCACCTTTCTCCAGTCACAAACATCCTCTTGTAATTTATTTTTGTGACGAAACTACTTAATGTGCTTCAAACTATGGTCCTGTAAGTTTTAAAATGCAATACATTGTTACCCGCCGGTTGGTATATTTTGGTTCTTGTTTCGTAACTTCACAAGTCAAATTTAAATTGAATGCTGATCCAGAAATGAAAAACGGCCAATTAACTTTTTTATTATTTTTAAATTAAACATAAAGAACTTGAATTATATTCTTACGACTGTTTTTAGCAACTTACAACATTTAATAATAACACGATTTTTCTTCGCTAAGTCCCACAGGTAAGAGAATACTAGTAAACCACTGCACGTCAGTTGAGACCACGGTCGTAGAAGAACAGATCTGGACACTCGCCTATCTACCAATGTATTTTGCTTGACCCCCTTGTTGTTTGGCTGTAGTTCGTCAAGTTACCGAGAATGTCGTACTTTTTGGCGCTGTTTTCCGGGCGGTCGGACTCAAACTCCATCCACTTTTTCCCATTGTTGAATTTATAAAGGAAATAAAGATTGCTGGAGCCTTTTTCTTAAATTTGTGAGCGAAAAAAGTATTTCATAAATTGATAAAAAATACGTTTTGATAAATTGTTTATCTTAGCGGAAAGGAAGTGGGCGGAGTTTAGTCCGACCGCCGTAACATCAGCGCCAATAAAACACAATATTCTCGGTAACTTGGTGAGCTACAGCCAAACAACAAGGGGGTCAAATATCCAGGCGAGTGTCCAGACCTGTTCTTCTACGACCGTGCCCTAGAGACTAATACCGGACAGCTCTATGCAAATACTAAGAGTTAGCTTATGCGAAATAACCTAGCGGTATGAGGTGAAACTAACACATATGTTGTTATTATTTTTGTATAATTTGTTGTATGTTATTATTTCAACGTGTTTTATTTAATTTTTACGTATTTTCCGTACTGCTATTTTTTATTTTCTCCATGCAACAAAAATATGTTCTCCATAAAGAAATGTATTCCAGAATGTTTATGTTGGCAGCTTACATCTGAAATCAATGAAACATAAGATGCTGTTCTATGATGGTTTAGCGAGATAATACAATCAAAATTCTCGCCAAAGCGCTCAAGCTGTCCGGTATTGGTATATAGTGTATTTGATATTGTGCAAGCTGAACATTTTCCCTAAGAGGATAACGTAGTCATTAATGACCTCCACAACAAAATACTATTTCGAACAAATAAAAGTTATGAATTTTCACATGTTAATTGCCTTAAAGATGTCAGTTCAATAAGATTTCTTTGTGTAGGTCCAACTACATAAAAATGTACTCGCAACTATTACATCTGCCCTTATTGCTGATTTGATATAATTAGGTTAAGTAATCTATTACAAATGCCCAATGCATTCGCATGACTAATACCCGAAGATTATTTCATAAAAGTGAGAAAAACGTTTGGCTAGTTCGATGAACGGTGAAATTGATGTTTTCTAATTTTTAAAATTTTTAATCTTTAATATTTAGTAGGCACACTTACCGCTTCAAGTTCAGAAGTCCTGACAAGATGAATGAACTGCGCGTCAGTTGAGTAATCTGTGAGCAAAAATGCGATCAGACCGTTGTTGAGTGAGCCTGTACGTTCAAAACAAATGTAAGTTGGTGGACCACTTGCAGCGCAGAAAGTTATTAAACATCAAATTAAAATACATATGTGATTAATTTATTTGGTATCGAGGCACATGTTATATCAGGTTCTGCAACGCGAAGCTACGTCACTATGTCAGTCTATGATAAGTAGAGGCCGGAAAAATTCACGGGTTCACTGACATGTAGGCTAGCCACCAAGAATATGTATACGTGTATAATTATTTACAATGAACCGTTATTTATGTCGAGAAGTTGTGTAAACATTTCCTGCCCTAATATGGGTTTAAATACACAAAACACAAAATTATGGCATCGCCTATAAACAGTTATTCGCTGCTTGAAGTACGACTCTCGTTAAGTTTAAAATTATTATTTGAATTGCCTACAATATATTTTATGTGTTTATAACTTGTACTAATAAAATTTACGCACTTGTTACCTTCGCATCGTTTGTTTACAAACTCTAGAGCGCATCATTCAAATTGGAGAGAGCAAGAGTGCCAGAGAGCACTCTCTCGTGGTAATGCGAAAGCGTGCTCTCTCCAGAGAGTACTCTTTAAATTGGGACACGGCCTAAATATTTTGTACTTACTTTGTGAGATATTTTACTACATGTGACGGCTGTAGTATGTGTTTCAATGCAGAATTTATGTCCTAAGAGATATAGGGAAAATAAAATTATATTAAACGGCAAACGGCCTGCCGCACACTTTACAGCTTGTATTTGTATTTATTTACCATTTGCAGCACCCCGAGCTTCTTTATTTGATATTTTGAACGCCATGCGTACAGGTTTGTTTTAGTTTTGCCCGATGTTTAAATCCCCCCCCCCCCTTATCCCCCAAAGTCATGTGAACACACTTTGCGGGTGGAGCCAACACTTAGGCCGTGTCTCAATTCACCCAAAGAGTGCTCTTTCGTGCTCTCGCTCCCGCAAATACGTCACAACTACGTCAGAGAGATCACTCTCTGCCTGTCTATTGGTCGCCGAGAGTACGAAAAGAGCGAGAGCACGAAGTTGTATACTCGCTCTCGCTCTCTCGTGCTCTCTGGCGTACGCCATCTTGATTACAACTATGGTTTGAGGTTACTGAAGAAACGTGCGACATATATTGCACATATGTTATTATTTATACATAAATAATTATTTCAAATGTACAGTTACCTATCGCGAGTAGTTCGGTAAACATTTTCGGCCGTAATATGCCTTTATATAGACAAAATAAAAATTTTTGGCATCGCCTATTAACAGCTATTCCCGCTTGAAATACAGCGCCGGTAAGTTAAAAAATTATTATTTGAACAGTTCACAAGTCTATTTAATATGTCCATTACTTGTATTGATACAATTTACGCACTTGTAACCTTTGCATCGTTTGTTTACAAATACGAGAGAGCGTCGTCCCAATTGTAGAGAGTGAGAACACCAGACAGCAATCAAGAGCTCTCTCTCGTTGTGCGAAAGAGCACTCTCTCAACAGAGTACTCTTTGAATTGAGACACGTTACACGGCCTTAAGCCTAGTTCACAACTAAAAACTTAAGAATTAAGAATTATGCAGTAAGCGTCAATCACGCACACAGAAAAAAGTCTTAAGTAATTCTGGTTCATAATAAATGTGTTAATTCTTAATTCCAACCAATAAGAACCTGACTACTCTGCTTTCTTCAAATGCGTGAAATTACTGAGGATTCATCAATATATTTCGTCACTAGTTGTCCAGAATATCGCCAAGGAATGGTATAAATGAAATACTAATGTAAAAAATATGTTAGAAATAAAAAATTGCATCTCCATGTTCATTACTTGAATAACAGTTCTCGTACAATCGGGTAATCACATTATACCGAGGCTGCACGTATAAACCCAACAAAATTTCACTTATTCGTAATGTGCAAATATAAATTAATAAATTTAAATTACTAAAAATATATACTCCAAGTGAGTTTTGAATCATCAACCTCGGGGTCAGCAAACCAACACTTTGCCCCTGAGCCACCGAACACTTCGCTCAGACGACGCTTCTAAACAAGTTATTTTAATGTTTGAAGCGTCTAAACTAGTACATGTAACAAACATGTTATATTTCTGTTATTTTAGTAAGAATTTCCATTAAATCAGATTAACATTTTTATAAATAATAATATGCCGTGTATACAAAACAGTAACAACTTATACTACGAGTTGTTCGCCAGCCAAATGAGTTTTTAAAAGCTTTTCAAACAGCTATTCTGTCGTTAAACTAAAAATAAATATATGCTTAACTGCATTTTTCAGCTTGAAATTATCATAATATGCCAAATCCATTATATATAGCACCACACCGTATTTAACGTATATTATTTAAATATCCGCCACGTTAATTTAACTTCCCGAATGCTCTGATTGGTTCATTCCCTTAATTCTTACGGAAAAATATAAAATTTCGCTATACCTGTTACTTCTTAAGTCATGACCCACACGCCACACGACCTCACACGGCCTGTTAAGTTCTGTTGCGAATCGGTACATTAAGAAACACACTTTCTATTCTTAAGTCAACTCTTAGCTACACGTCATAATTCTTAAGTTTTTAATTGTGAACCCAGCTTTTGTTTTGCGCGATGTTTAAATCCCCCCTTCCCCCCAAGTCATGTGAACACACTTTGCGGGTGGAGCCAACACTGAGTGACTCTTCGTAAATGCTTTAGCCATTTTTTTTAACAGAGGCTTGAATATCTTCAGGTTGCAGAAAAGCAGCTCCTTAGAACGAATCTAGTTTTTATTTCTGCCTGTCCCTGACGTTCTTGATACAGTTGGCGCACTCTATCGACGATTGAATAACTCGTACGTCATAGTACTAATTTGTGTTAGAGATGGCGCAGCAATCTGCAGTTTAATAGTGGCGCGCGCATCGACTGTTTTTCTACTGGCTGTTGGCGGTACGTTTAAACGACGCGCAGTTAATGAACGCAGCATATAAAGGACAGTATCGTTATTTAATGTAGCATCCAAATGAATAACGACAACATTGATACTCTGTAATAAACTTAGTGTGAAATCAATGACCGAGTCGCTATTTTCACCGTGAATTTATAGGCGACTCGCTCCGTTCTATGACCAAACAGTAATCTACATCTGAGCTACAATTTACAGAATAAATTTAGCGTGTTTAGTTAAGTAAGCCAGGTTCAAGCTGGGACGTGTTCAGCATCGCGTTTTAGGAGGCAATTAAGATCACTTCCGCCAAATAAATATATCGTGTCGTCCCCCCCCCCCCCCCCTTTCACCAACCTCAAGGAAAACATGAAATGACGCCCCTGCGTCCGTTTCTTTACACCATAATTATGTTCCACCTCAAAATATCACCACCAAATTCTAAAGAAGAATTTTATTTTCCCCCATGTGGCATCCTCATCTCTATATTATGGCCGCCATCATGGATTTGCAGTTTGAGAAAATCTTATGAAAGGCCTGAGGACTCCTTATAAATCCTCAGTTTTTCCTTATATTTCGCTCACTTTCCGTCTCTGCAAAGAAAATTTCTTTTATTTCACTCAGAGAGGCCTTATATTTTTCTCAGTATGAATGTGCCATAGACCCTTAAATCCGGAAATGTGTTTTATGTATTTATAATTGTGTTCAGAGTTGTAATGTACAGTACCACTATACGTGTATGTTAGATTGAGTGAGATAACACCTCATTGGGTATGTATATGCAACAACATCCGGCAAGTATCAAAGATAAACATTGTCTGGTGAGGAACGAAGATTAACATGGTAGTTTCAAATCACTGCTTAGATGTTTTATACTCGTACAACCTGTACACAAGCATTTGAATGAGCATGTATCATTCATGTACATGTTGTTTAACATGCATCGTAAAATTAAAGTACCAAGTTTGCTGCTTGCCAGACGTTCTTGCATCCAATGTAGTGTCAGTTTTCAAACGTATTTGCACAACTTTCAAGTGTACATAGTCAATTCCCCGACATGGATTATTTTAGGAAGACAGAAACTTGTCAACGCGATATACATCTAAAAACATTAGTCGGTGGTTAAGTAACGGTCTGGCTCAAAAAGGAGACACATTCTAGTTTGTCGTGTCTATTCTTTTTGTTTCTTTATTTTATTTCTCTACATACAGCCAAATAAATCTTTAACTGTACCAATCAGTATTTGTCACTTTAGGGTAATCAAAGTAAGGAATTTAGTGAAATATTGTGGACATACGCCACTGCAATGCTATGTTGTCCCTGAAAATCATAAGTGAGACAAGGAATTAAATTAAAGGAAATAAATTAGTAGTAAAAAAATTAAAAACAAGCATTTGTTTAAACTCTCTAAAAAGAACAAAATAAACTTTAAATTAAATCTAATCCATCAATTTATTACGTTACACAATTTATATTATATAAAAGCTTGTCGCGAGTTTTTTTTAATTACTTATGTCAAGATTAAGTTACATATTGTATTCTTGTCTATCTGCACATGTAAATTTCGCAACAAGCATGGCCGTTCGGCGACACACGACGGAAATGTATTAAAACTACTGACAGTTGAACATCAGAATATCGGCGTCACCGGGGAGACGCCGGATAGGGCCTACGCACATCGTGTTAGGCAGAAAAGATTGTAATTTTACCAACAGTGAGATCAATCGTCCATTTCCACAAGACGACTTGTTCAGGGAACGTCAAATGTATAAAATTACAACAAAAAAAATCTTCACAATGGTATTGCTCCATTCTTGACGATGATTTTTGGTCGTATTATTTATTGCGTGACTATCCATGATGCGTTTGGCCGGGTTAACCATAAGGGTTTGTAGGTTTCAACACATTTATTTCAGACAAAGGTAAATAAATTAGTGTTCATCTACATTACATGTCGAGTGGAACCGCATATGGAAGCTAGTAATTTATAAACTAAATACTGAGAAAATTAGTGTGTTTGTACACACGTACGCTGTAAGGACAAGAGAAATTTTAGAAATCAAACAGCACGCATGGTGGTAGGACAAAACAAACTACTTATTTATGTGATTTTTTACAATATAATTCTCTACTATGTTGATAAAATGTGGACAAATACCAAATTTAGAACAGCAACTCCATACTTTTAACATTTCAAGTGGTGTTTTCGACTCTTTTAGGGAATATTTTTGGAACAGTAAGCTATACATATTATGAACACAGGTAATGAATACAAGGATTCCGAAAGGTTTTAATAGAATTTTCTTAGATAATGAGCTTTTTGGAAATTGGCGTCAGAAATAACGCATTTAACTACTGAAATTTAGAAAGTAAAACAATATTTTGTGGTCATTACTAAATATCATAATCACATGAGTACCGGTATACAGAATGTCCATAAATTATCTTTATAATTTAAGGTTTTAATAACTTTAAAACTATACAAGATAACAACAAACGGTTTTCATCATGCGACAAGGTAACTCATAAAGTTTTTTTTACCTCATTCCTACACGTCAATGTGTACTCCCCTAGTAGCACGGATAATGTCCGGTCGGTATTCAATTTCTCTCCATTTATGCTCCAGCATCTCCACAGTGACATGTTGAAATGCATTACGAATGCGTGTCTTCAAGTCCTGCAGGTCTGTCACCTTGGTTCGGTATACCTGACCCTTTACAAAACCTCATAGGAAGAAGTCAGGTGGGGTAATGTCAGGCGATCGTGGCGGCCATCGATTTGGACCATCTCGTCCAATCCACCTGTTTGGAAACTTTTCACTCAGAAATTGACGGAAAATGAAGGACCAGTGGGGTGGTGCCCATCCTGCTGGGAAATGACGTCAGGTTGCAGATGGTCCAGTTGTGGCACAGCAAACTCTTGCAACATGTCCAAGTAAACACCACTTGTGATTGTACACTCGATGAAAAATAATGGACCAATGATGCAATCATGCAAATGTCCGCACCACACACTGATTTTGGGACTGTCTTTTTCCATATCACATGTAACATGAGGAGGTTCTGATCCCCATATACGAACATTTTGACGATTCAGTTTACCTGACACATGAAAAGCTGATTCATCGGAGAAACTAATGTTTTTCAAAAAGTCATCATTTGCGTCAGTCTTGGCAAGGAACTTAAAATAAACCACGGGTTATCTTGCCGCGTGTTGATTGAAAACCGTTTGTTGTTATCTTGTATAGTTTTAAAGTTATTAAAGTCTAAAGTTGTAAAGATAATTTATGGACATTCTGTATTACCATCGACTAACGAGCAAAAACTGTACTATAATTAAAGATTAATTTCTTCTGTTTAATATAGTTTTAATAAATATATATTTCTAAGAAAATGTAATAAGTCCAAGTAATCTCCTAATAAATTAAAAATCCTTTCATTTGACTATGGACCAAATAATTTCGAACTTAAAAAAATTGTCTTTTCAAATTGCACTAAAACGCAAGCCTTCTATAGACCTTAAATAACGCGAATACTTTATTATCTGTTCGTAAATTGGTCGTATTTAACTGATAAAGTCATAAGTTGGCCAAATTTAACTAACTACTTCTATCAAATTTTTTTGTTTCTTTGTTAGTAGTAAAATATTTTATGTAATGTTATTTTTGAAGGCTACGAATTTTTAATACGTACTCCGTTTACGTTATTGTAATAAGCCAACTTGTATCAAGCCCAAAATAACTATTTTCAAAGCAACCGGCAGATATTTTTACAGTGTGTATAAATTCATATCATTATTGAAAACTATCACATAAGTTATTTTATTCCATTTTTAATAATGGTGTCAGTGTAGAGGAATGTATTATCAAGTACAATTTTGACTATACAAGAACTGCTTTACTTTTAGTTGTATAATTATAATTACATATTTAACTTCGAATTCCAACTAGTACTGTAGTCACAATTGCGATATGAGCAGTGCATAGCCATGTCTTTCAACATAGGTCTTATGAAATTTGAAACACGCAATTACTAAACAAAATTTACGAACACTGGATGACTGTCTCAGTAATCTGTAAAATGTACATTACACTTCAATTTATGCTGTACTAGTTTATCGGTCGTGACTTTGCCTGCGTGGAATAAAATGATAACATTTTTAACCATTATCAAAGTTGAGGTTAGAAAAATCCTGAAATATCTTGACACGCATTTAAATAAGCCACACTCTGATGCAAAAATCACCTCGATGCCATTCGTATATCGTTGAAGAGAAATCGAGGATTGACTGAAAACCCATTTTATGGCTTTCGAAAAATAGAGATAAAATTTATTTGTTTATGCAATATTTCGATGCAAAAATAATAACGATTGGTTACTAGGTTAATAATATATCTTGGATTAGTTGAAAACACATTTTATCCCCTTAATTTTCTAATTTCTAAAAACCGCTTCTTAATGGGCGCCTACGGCGTAGGGGGAAGCCACCATCAAATTTTAATATCTCCAGGTACAACGGTTTCAGCTGTGCGTTGATGTGTATGAGTGTATAGGTGAGTGAACACTTAATATTATATATAGAGAAGATTCGCCCACAACTTCGTCGTAAACACTGGTATCGGTACTCGCGTTGAAATGTGAGGTGTAGCTGACAAGGAGTTTACCGAAGGTCGACTTCAAACGTGCTCACGTGTTCGTGTACAGCCTGACGTAACAGGTGTCAAACAATTTGTTTGTCATGTGATAAGGAAACTTCCCTCAGCCAGGGCGCTTGCAGCTGGTTGATCTTATGTACACTTCGTTGCCTGCTGCTGCTTTCTCTTACCGGGCGTCATTCCTCGTTGCCTTACAATCACCAGCGGGCGCAAACCGACGATGCGGCAGGAAAACAATTATTCTTGTATTGAATACTATTCACACTGTAGGCGTTACAGTTGATAAAATTTCCGTCCAATGGCAGATTTGTGCAGCTAGAGGCATTCGTACTATGACATGCCAAAGAAAAAACTCAACAGTTATTTTTAACATTCTTATAACGGAAACCTACAAACCTATACTCAAACAAAAGGTATCGTGATGTATTAAGGAAAACTCTTGAGGTAACTTGTGGACATTTTTATGAATTTGTAGTAATGCTGTTAAATTAAACAAGCTATAATTTATTTATATATTTTTAATTGCAGAAAACATTAAACTGGTAGTATTATATATTTTATTATGTACATTAAGGCATCTATATTCGACATTAATACTATTTATTTTTTTTAGGCGCGTTAAATGTTTAATGTCTGCGTTTGAAAGAAATTAACTTTTACACAAATACCATAGAATATTAAGTGATTTTCAGTGAACGAAAATGTCATTAGAAGTGATTTCTACGAGTTGAACCAGTAAAAATATTTTTACATGCTGAATTTTTTGCTGTCAAAAAACTTATCAGCTAGCTGGACCAAACGAAAAATAAAATAAGGTCTAAGATACCTTCAAAAAGTGATGATAACTTTTCAAAATCCATGTAGTATTCCAGTTTCTCCATCAACCACGCGAAGTGATGTGCCGCAGTGATGAGACACTGGACTCGCTTTCAAGAGTACGGTGTAACATAACCTTGCTCTCTCCACTTTTACTCTCTTTAATATCTCCAAATAAAAACTTTAACTTGGGCAGATATAGCTTACCAATTATTTTATTAGTGTATGAGCCCTGGGTTGTACGACTTGGTAAAATAAAATTAATTGAAACAATTATGATAAACTGAGAGAAAACAAGTGCTGTGAAAAGAACCAAATTTATTACATATAACATTAAAAGAATATTAGTAGGGCTCATAAAGAAACATAAATTGGATCATCAATAAGATTCCGTAACGTATTATTATATAAAAAAAATAATCAGTGACGTTGCAATTATGAGAGACTATAACTTAAGAAATGGAAAACAAATTTTAGTATTAATTAAATATTTGCTTTCCTAGACTCTTACTAGATTGTGAATTTGTATTAGAATAAAATTGAAAATTAAATGTTGGATGTTAGTTCAGTGTGATAAGTCAAAGAAAAATATAAACTTATTATTTCCTCCACAATATTAACTAAAATGGGAGGGTAACGTTTCCTTCAAACTTCTTTACATTGTGGCAATATAATTTAGAGTAATTCTTCTGTTCGTTTTTAAGAAATACTGCAAAAATTGTGAGGATTCAGCTTGAGACATCTTATCCAGAGTATTCGTGGGGTTAAAATTTTGCACTACTTTAAAAAATTAATATCCTCAAAATTTAAATTAAGCAGAGTTGTCCACAATTTCTGAAACTATTTCATGGTTTGGAATTTTTTTCTTGTCATTACGGGAGGGCTGGGACTGCTTACCGTTGAAGTCTCCATCGTGAAGAAAAAAATTTCGAAAACTCTCCTGAGTTTCGAAATTATAAAAGAATATTGGTATCAAGGGAAACGTAGTACTCCACGTCGTACAATTCTTCTCCCAGTTGGCCAGTAAGAGGTAATGCAAGGCTAGGATTCGCCCAACATATTTCCTGGAAGACGGAAACGAGAAGGCCTGGATATCTTCTACTCTTCAGTCGTAGAAAACATTTCCCCGCTGCTTTCCAACAGGAACAAATGCAGCGCCAGGTCTCGTAGATTCTCTTCAAAAGGAATTATAAGGCAAAAAAAATCGTCCCGAGGCATAATCTTACTCGAGAAAGTCTTCGTAGCCGGACCTCTACGTAGATTTTTCCTTCCATTTTCTTCCCTTCGACGTTCTATATTTAAAAAAAAATTTCTTTCTAGTTGATTCCAAAGTGAAGGCAAAAATTCTGCTTCAAGAAACGCAGTGAACATGGAAGTTATTCTTTCTACTAGCAAAAATCGATTAATGTGTGGTCTGCAAATGATCTGGTTTTTAAATTAAATTACGTTTTTTTCCTAGTAAGAGCCTTTACAAAGATTGTATGATTATTAAAACATTTCCTGAAAATATACCATACATTTAACAAACATAAAAATTTAAATTAACACTAGTGTTAGATAAATATTACTACCACAGCACAATTACTTATTTAAATATTTACATTACCTGAATGTCAAAGACATAATAACATTCTAAGCAATATCTATGCATAGACATTATGTGTATGTTACAACGGGAATTCGATTCCTTCTCCGGTCATCCTAATTTCGGTTTTCCAGGATTTTACAGAAATGCTCAGAGCGAATGCTAAGATGATTCCTTAAGGGTGAGCGTTAGATAATGTTCTTGCATTTTCAGTTTTCGAGCGATAGCATTTATTCAAGTTGTGTTATCAAAATTTTCTCATTGACAAGACATATGCTATGTTCTTGATAAACTGCTTGTCTTAAATAATGATTAAATCTTTCATCAATTTGTCATGCAGAATCGTTGCAAAGGCATTACCATTTTAATTTCAAGAATGATTACAAGTCCAATATAAGTTGAACACATAACACTATTATAATCTCCAAAAGTAATCATGAATATCTTCCATGCATCAATATTGCCACATGTACCAAAAATATTTTAAAACAGAAGTTATTGCAGATAAGCAATAAATAAAATTTAGCATCTAGCACTCCACCTTAACACAGGCCGCGGCCGATTCCCTCGTCCTTCCCTGTCTGAGTGATTAGTTCCGTCTCCGATGACGTCACTGCTAATTTTCCTCAAGTCTGAAATAGTTGGTTAAGATTCTGAAAGATTTTCTAGGAAGGTAACCGTAAACATGGTTACAGAAAACCATTTTATTCCACGAGATCACATGTCACTATATTTGAGCTCAAAAATATGTTTCTTTGAAGAGAATTGTCAAAATATATTCAATTAAACTGAGACAGACTTAAACTTAGCTATCTTCATCCACCATTAAGCTGATTAAATGCCGCACACAAAGTTCGTTGTTCAGTTTCTCGTATTACAGATGGTTAAGTGGACCATGTTAAAATCAATTTTCTTATTTACAACGCGTATATGCAAATATGTTATAAACTCCAGCGTGTGATTCCTTACGAAACATAGGACGAAAATGCGTTTCCCACTTTTTCTCGTAAAGTGATTGTTACGGGATTTATGCGTATTATAAAATGGAGCTTTGAAAAGCGATTTAGTAAAAATCACATACATTGGCACGATGAATACGTTGGTGGATGTTATTTAGTACAACAGAGATATCATAACTCTGGAAAAGTAATTACTAATATCATCCTCTTTCGTTAGGGAAATGGGTGTGGCCAACATCAATTTACGTGAAACTTTCTAACTATAAATCTTCAACGATACATGAAGATGATCTATGAATCAGTACGTGCAGATTTAAAAAAAAACAAATAACAATTTGTAAAATTCATAGATGAACCGACTTCGAGAAATCCTACTGAACACTATTTCAAACAAAGAGGGATGTTCTGCTTGGTAAGCAAGACGCAACATACTTTATTTGGTTACTGGTATGAGTTAGCATACAAAGCCATGCACTGTCATGATATACCAACAGCATGCCAACAATATTTGGTGCATATCAACATTTTCTGGCCAGCCAGTGCATTGTAATTACAAGAAAGATGTTATTCACTGCAGTAACTACTTTCTTAACAGTCTACAACTTTAGAAACATTATAAATGTCTGCAACTTAGTGCCATGCCAGTGCAGTACTATTAATGGAATTGTATAGTTTGGTTCAAAATGTCTGATTCCTTGCTGTTGTTTGGGCTAACAAAAGTTAAATACTTGTGAGCAAACTATTAAAAACCTACGTGACAAGGTTCATTGTAGGCCTACTTGTATATTTATTCTAGCAATGCATATAGCTTTTCTTTTCTTGAAATGATACAGGACGTCTTACTATCTCTGCATAATGTTTACTTCCACTATAAACTTAGGATTCCGTTATTTAAACAATGTTTTGTACCACACAAACATTCAAGTCTGTCAGTATTTACAACTAATAAGATAATTTATTATGCTAGGATTGAAGTATATGAAACACTCTTGATTTTGAACTCATAATATTACTTATTATTAGCTGTCCTCCACTACTACCTACATATCAAAACTTAAAAACAGCAGACACTTTTATTACTCAACACTCCTAGTTAGAAGACTAATTAGTTTCACGAAACAGACCCCAAGCTCATGAATGTGGTGACACTCCTCTTCCCATTCCACTACACGAACCTTAAATACAAATGTGAATGTAACAATTATTTAAGGGCGCTGCTTACCTGAGAGCCACCGCGTTAACAAGGATAGAAATTTACTATGTTTGTCTGTACTCAGTCACTTTTAATATCATCACTTTCGAAAAAAAAACTATTTCTGTGTTAAGAAGAGGATAATATTGCTACAGGACTAACAATGTAGGATAAATATTTATAATACGTTTTAAGAGTGTTTACTGACTATCACAACACTTAGGCCAATTTGTTAATCTGTTTCAGGGTATTTTAAAAACGCCATAGAAGCTCCGATAGCAATGTGGGTCTCACCGAAATGATTAGAACAGTCAGTGGTGGTATGTATGTAGGTTAAGCAGGTACTGAGCCACGCCAACTTAAATTTAACGTGTATATCCCTATCCTTGCTCGCCCATGGCTCTCAGGTAAACAGCTAAAACATTATAAACGTTTTATATATAAAATATATAACATAAGAGCAAAATTTTTGTAATAGTTATCGATACCTAGTTCTTATTTGAGTCAATAAGTTTATATTTGCCGCTAAAGCTACTTACTGTCAATAGGTAATGGAAAATAAATACAAACCCGCTAACGATCTGTCATAGTATTATCTGCATTTCATATGACATAGACTACACGTCTTCCATATAATGTATTTCCTTCGAATTGCGTCCCGTCCTGGACCTGCGCACGGTTGGCGTTTCGATAAATCCAGGTAAATCCAGGCACGACAGCGTTTGTGACGTACGTAGGACAATGGGTGAGTATGGTCATTCAGCAAAGTACGGTGTAGCGCCGGAATGAAGGGTTGGGATAAACATGATAAAACCCTCCGACCGACGGCATTATCCATCATTCTAGGAAAAATAATAATATGCATTGGAGCCAGCATCTCGAACATTCAAAATGTCGTGTTTTACATTAATGAAACGGTTATTTGGTTTAGTTGCATGTTTCTCACGTTTGCATGTTTTAATTAATTTGTTTTTAACACTGTAATACAAATATGCATACACAAATAGTTTGTGAACATTTGATTAGCGTTAAGGAAAATCGATACAACTGTGACCACCGTACCATTAAGTTTCTTAAAATATGATAATTTTGAGTCCTGAAAGTACTATAATTATGTCTCAAAGAACCTGGCACCACTAAACCTCTTCATCTGAGGTCAGTCGTGACCGCCGGATCCAAGACAAACAGGGTTCTCAACTAAATAAATCATGCATATGACAATGCTCCAGCGACAGGCTAACATTATGAAATTTTGTCTTTGCCGAACTATTCCCGGCATTCGAAGTTTTAGCTCCTCTACTATTGCCCAGGCTGTATGGCAGCAGTCAGGAAAATACGGCCAGCTACTAGCTATAGTCAAAAGAAGTCCGCGCGCCTTTGTGCCCTCGGCTCGCGATCTGAGAATATATTCGCTACAAATGACCCGTCTCCTCACTCAGCTTCTTTGTAGCCCACCTACCAGTTGATATTCATGCGTGCCTACCCACATAAATATTCTCGAGTTTTCCTCTTGGCAAGCAAAGCCTGAATAAATTTACTTTTTGGCCAGTTGCGAATGAGTTTCGCGGCCCCTCTCACGTAAAAACAACAGGGTTTCTCGTGGGTCTGCCAGTATCTAAGTTACCACGCCCCCTCATATTTACTTGGAGACACAAAGTATTAAATATTATAATAAATCATATGGAAGTTGCAATCTGGACGAATAAGTAAGAGATTTTGTTGAAAGACTTACGATGCCGATTCGCTATGTCACCGTCGGCTATGCAAAGTGTTAGGAAAAAAACTGATTAATTTTAAACATATCGCAACATACTTATATGGCGTCTCTTAACGAATTGCACTTAATCATTACAAGTCATTTCCTCGAGTGTAATTTTGGAGTATAAATATTTTTAAAATGACAGTTTTCAACTTCACATATCTCTGCTGAATTTTGTTGTACAAAAAACTTACGATTGACTAAAGGCATTATCCGGCCATAAAAATATAGTGTCGCCGCTATAAAAATGGCTGCCTGCTCGTCTGTTCCACATACGCAACTGCACAGTCCAGACATCTTCAACTATTCCGCCGTCGCGTCGTACGCACTTGCTGTTCTGCAGCCACTCGATGTGTTGATCCCGCGCCGCTCCTTTCCGTATTCGTCATCGTCATAGCTGAGTACGCTTCTCGGACACTTCCACGCACGGGCTAAGCGCCAAGTAATCACTGCCCCCACGGCGTTTGTGTTTATACCTGGTCGCGACACCACCCAGATCATTCTCACAGCTGAACCTGAAGTTTCCAGGTGTTGGGCCATGTTTCGATAGTGATCTGGGAGCATGCTATTTAAGATTGTGTAATGGTACGGGCGGATAAGAATAAAGTGAGCAGTAGATAAGCCCTGATTAATTTATATTTTCAGCCAGTTTGTATATGTATGCTGCATGTACACATAAACATTGCCAAGGGCTTTTATTTACATTGGCTTGTACAATGCTCATACTAATATTACACTGCTCCAAAGAATGTTCTCTACAATATCTACTCATTGACTACACAGGTGTTAAAACAATTCCTATAATCAAAAGTAGCCTTAGTTATTACAAATGTCCTGTGCATTATTAACATCTATTTTATAACACAGATTTCTGTGCATCAATTCTAATTTATAGGTACGACATGCACTATTGCTGTTATGAACCACATAAATGTGTGTACAATATGTTTGAATTTTGAACACAAAACCCCCACTAATAAACACACGACACAATAACACGTGTTATTCGATAATTAAATTTCTGTTCAGATCTGTTGCCATACACAACACTGCCGCACTCACAGCAATAATAAATATAGTTTTCTTAATGTGCAAAACAAAAGAAAAACTGTTGTTTCTTAGTTTTAAGTATAATTCCAAGTGAAAAGTTGGCTATCGTAAAACATTAAAATTCACGGAAAACCAATAACAAAATTTTTTGGCAATGATATACATAAACAGTCATTTCTAACACCTTTGTATTTTGTTATAAGAAATCACGTTGATTGTACAACGAAATAACATCTCAGCAAATTATTTCTTGCGCAAAGCAAACTCATGCCATCTATCTGTGAAGTTTGTAACTTCAGTGTCTGCTGCGTGCAGCGCTCACTGGACGCATTGAGAAGACGACGATAAATTTCGAACGACCCGTGTCACTTTGTGTTGGCGCTTATTAAGTATTCTTTTATTGTTTTGTGATTTTTAATTTGTCTACTTTCTTTTTAAAAATGTTGAACTTTTATTGCTGTAATACTGTTAATTAATTTAGCTATGTAATTTCAACATTTACTTTTATTCTCCTGTTACATTGTGAAATGCTTTCTCATTATGTATATTGTAGAGTTCAAAAATTTCCAGAAAAAAATAGTGAATGGAAATTATCAGGTTTTTTTCCAAATTTTCTGGAAAAATTGGAAAAATGTATTTAAAATCATTGTGAAATCATACTAAACCTGTGGTGGCTAAATAATTTATAATAACTTGTACAATGCCAATAAAATAAGGAGAAAAGCGGATAATTGGCCTGTCTGATTCATTCTGAACGTTCACTTACTAGCAAGGTGTAGTAATGAGGAAAGATAGAAGGCAAACGAGAGAACTTTACAGTTGTAAGATAAGGGAAACTACAGAAGCATCACACTACTGTAATTTTAGTAACTTGTTTAACTTGTTTACTAGTAATCAGGAATACACACACATCCCATCGTAAGTCGTAACTGAACACCTGGCAAACGCAACCAGTGTCGAATTTCACATGTCAATTACATCATTTTTGAGAAAAAAAAAAACACTACTTCCCTGCAAACATTTTTTTTTTGTTTTTTTTTACTTTTCCCAAGCAGATAGTTTATACAAAAGGAAAGCCGTGAGCAAAAAGCAGTGATAAGGATACTGAGTGGAGGAGGACTGTTGGAGTCATCCTATCTACTTGGTAGGCATTGGCAACACTTATGGATACTATGTGTATTGGCAGATAGGCCCGAATGTAAATACATATACCATCCAGATTTGTAATTCAGAAACTGTATAATCATTTTATTGCAATTTTTTTCTTCAATTTTCTGTAATTTTTCATCTTGATGAAAGAAATCCAATTTTTTTCCATTTTCACATCAAAGGAAAAAAATGTTTCCTTGTTTTTTCCCCAATTTTACCGGTTTATTTTCGAAGCTAAGTGTAAGAATACGCGACTTCGCCTTAACTTCGCCACATAAAATTAAGACGAATAAATAAATAAAAGACTGCAGTTAGCATGTATCTAAATAAGATAGGCCTAATAACTAAATTTTTTTTAAGTATATGATATGTAGAGCAGTCGATATAACTTAAGATTATTTCAATACTGCCGTGTTTAAATAAGAATAATACATGGAACAATATCGGTAATTCGCTGTCAAGCTGTCAATTATACAAGTAGTAAGTTAAATTGTAAAATATGCAGTAACGGTTAAAGCTTTTTTTTTGTGGTTAAATCTTTAATGCAATTTTTTCCCCCAAACAGCCTATATCAGCAGGTTTGCGTTCTAGACCGGAACGGATAATGTCAAGAGTATGAGAAGGAGACAGAGGGGTGGAGAGGGAGGGATGTGACATCACACTGTGCGTCGCGCAAGGCACGGTCGAGCGCTGTCTCGTTACAATATTGTACACAAACCCATGTCCAGAAACGCTTAGTTTACATGCTAGGATCTCTGATATGTGAAGGAGGACATAGGCAATGCGGAACACAAGATGTACATAATAGTAAACGAACACGGAAATAGTGCGCTAATTTTTAATAGGTCAGACTTATAAGGGACATTACTATTAAGGTGTTCAAAATGGCCGCCGCCAGCGTCAATGCATTGCCTGCAGTCTGCAAGACATGGTTACGGCATATCCCAGATTATTCCAGCATCTACTTTAATCACACAACTCTAACTACTGAATACTATGTCTCTACTGTTCGTCGCAGTGTGTAATTGCTATGCCTTTCGACGGACCTAGAATCTAACAAAACTTCGTGTTCGTAGAATTACAAACATCAAAGGATCATGTGATGCCTGTCTACCTACCACCTACCATTGTAATAAATAAATAAATGTGTCTACATATTTTTGAGACGGTATGAAGTGATTACCGCTCTTCCAAGCTTCGTACAAGCACAAACCTTGGTAATAACAAAAAAAAAATTGATTAGTCCTTGACTAAGGTAATATTCACTGATCAACAGACCAAGAGCCAGCGGTCATAATAGACAGGACATTCGACTAGAATGTTATAATACATAACACCTAAGTGGTTATACAACTTATACATAAAAAATAAGATTGTAAGAATACAAGACGAGACATATACATTACGTAAGTGCTTTGTTTGTACCTTCGTTGGTAGACACAATTTATGTTTTAATAACAAAAAAAAAATAATAATAAGGCAAACATGTCGGAAGTTTCAAAAGCTGTGGCAGACGTCATCAAACTCCCCAAAAATTGGATACTAATCAAATAATTTGCATAATCTTGATATAAAAACTTTTCCTCTCAAGACAATCCGAGAAGTGTTAAAAGACTGAAAGGCAGACAAAACTGCCGTGACGAACAGCCAGGCAGGCAGACGTGCGTAGAAGGATATTAAAATAACAATGAAGCTATTGTAAGACAAGAAAACACAGGTGCCTTTGAAGGGGAGCCTCTTATGACGTCATTTCTCCCTCCCACCCTCCCCTCCCTCCTTTTTTTCCTTCCTGTTCACACTACTACCCTAACTGGTTATGCCTACAACCAGAAGTTTTTCGAGGAAGGCAAAACAAAGCCCTTTATTCCCTCACTGGAAAACCTTGAGCGACCACCTGGCTGGGCGTATTTTGTGCGTACGAAGCCTACAAATGCGGGAGATATAAGGACGACACAGCATACGCATCATGCCTCACCCTGGCCTCTAAGCGCGAGTCATTGAAATGTTCAGTCTTCTCGCCGACTACTCAGCTAGGATACATTCTGTGGTTATCCTATATTACATCGTAATAGTAAATATAACGGTGTATTGCACACGCATATACCATTTTAAAGATTATGCAGCAAGATTTTCGTACCTGAAATACACTGCAAAAAAATTAATTTCTGCCATTTTCGGCGGAGAGAAAATCAAATTTAAAGATCACCGCAGGAGTTGAAATGGGTATAGGCTACATACGTGTAATGCTCTTTGATTGATATTCCTAAGCAGACAACACTCGCGCACGTTAAACAGTTTTTGGGGTAAAACGTATATCGGAGGAATCTGTGCACACCGCTCGGTGGCCTAGGCAGACGGGTACCTTGAAATTTAATGACGTTTGATTTGTCAGAAAATATAATACAATAGAGCGTAATTTTATTTCAGTAAAGAGGAAATTAATTTTATCGTACATGCAGCATACGACTATGTGCAACACTGTAAGCTTCAAGAGAACAAACCAAGTTAACAGCTGTTAATTTCCAATTCTGTTGGTAAGTGCCCTTATTGGACTACGTACTCTTCAAAATAGAGGTCGTAACAACACTCAAGGACGGTTCCAATTAAAACGAAGGACACAGCGTACCCGACTATAGAATATCCTCTTCAACTAAGGAAGGGCGACATCGGGGCAACCTCGCAGTGCAATGACTTCAAACTGGAAGAACGTATGTATGGAGAGATGAAACGGTGTTGAACCGAGTTCTTCTACATCATACATTATCTAGAACTAGCCAGGTTGTACTCTTGAGTAATTGTTAAGATCTGTACCATATCTAAATTTCTAATTGTATTTAGTAATAACCAGAGTTTATTAGTGTTCATTTGTTTAATTATGATCACGGCAGTACAGAATAGTGATTAACTGTGCTTGCTTGAGTGGTAACTATGAGTAACTGACGCAGTCGTGTGCACTTTTGTTTTTTTAATAAATTAAGAACTAGATTCAGCTCTTTCATTTGAACTATAATACCCCAATCCTAAACAAGCCCACATTTAAATACTTGCTCGTGACATTTTGTAGCAATGTGTACGTAAAATTATCTTTTCCATTAATTTGTGGAGAGCTGGGAGAGATTTTAACTACTCAAGCTGTCCTCTGTAATGAATAATCTTATATTGCCTTGATTTCCGAGAAGAACATATTGACAAAACCACCAAATGTTTGAACTTCCATCAGTTTTTTCCAGGTGTCTGTCTCAGAAACTAAGCTTTTAATCCAATTCCTGTGTCGGTTGAGTACTAATTCTTCGCGATTCGATCAAGTGTTATGGTATATATTTTATGTAAAAATCGCCCATTTTTTTACATCTCAAAATTTTTTTATTGAATCTCAATGTACAATTGCTCAGAATCGGCTAGCTGTAAAGTAAGAAATCACAGTAACAAATTTGCATAACATTGTATTCTGTTTTTAGAGCGTCCATGAACATGCTGAAATATATTCTCCAATAAAGACAAGAATGTTGATGGTACCAGTTCACCCGGTTCTAAATATTAGTTACATCGGTTTCTAAAACAATGCACTGGAACATACGGAACTACGCATACTTACCGATTCCCACGTAGTGTTAGGACCGCAAGATGGCGGTTGGGTAGAACATGATGGGAAGATGCAATTAGTGTGTATCGAAGGAGACCCGTTGTTGTCCTTGGTAAGTACCATCCAACTATCACCAACAGGAGCGACCATCAATAGAAGCAGGGTTAACCAGCAAGTAAAATTAACTAATCACGTTTTAGCGTGTTTTGTTTTCGAGATTTGTGAGTATTTTTACCTGTAAATATGTGTTACTATTCCAAGGCTTGTGTGCTAGTGCGATGTAAACAATTTGACAACTTTGAAAACACTCTCAATGTTCAACCCAGACTGGCACTTTTGGTTAAGTGTCATGAGCGAGATATTTGTGGTCAGCGCTTAACATCGAGGTCTTCAGCGCTGGTGAGGATGACATGAGGTGACTATGGAGCAGCGCCGGAATGACGGGGCGGGGGAAACGGCAGATCCCCGAGAAAACCCGCCGACCAGCGACATCGTCCGGCACGATTCCAACATGCGAAAATCCGGGGACCGACCCCACCGGGAATTGAACCCGGATCGCCTTGGTGGGAGGCGAATGGTTTGACCACTCGACCACCGCGGTCCCAACTGAAGTGTCATATGGCTCGATTGGTTTTACTAGAATGATGCCACTTTTGTGGAGGTTTAGTAGGCCTATTTCGTTCCTGTAAGCAACCAGTTTTGAAAAATATGAAACACCTAAACAGCATAGTTTCAGTGAAACCGTATTTAAGTACTAACAACAAGTTTACCAATAGGAATACGGCCGGTGACACGTGAAGTGGCGCTATCATGGCGCGACTAAGGGCCTTTTCATTCTAGGCCACTAGTGACCGTCACAAGTGACCCCATATGACTCCAAAGAGTCACTGGTGTCGGACACTGCAAGCATTGCCAATCTTTGGTACCTACACGTTACAAGTGACCGTCACCAGTGTCCCAGTGCGAAATCTCCGGTATAAACCAGCGTAAGTCTAGCAGTGACGGCCGCAGACAGTGACCCCTCAGTTACCGCTGGCCGGGTCACAGTGACCCACCAAAACACTCCAATGTCCCAGTGTGAAAGCTCCAATTAAAAAACCGTACATCTCCAAGTTGAGTCTCTCACATGACGGTCACAGATGACGCTCACGAGTGTCCTAGTGTGGAAAAGCCCTAAGAAACCCGGCGCGTAGCGAGACTCGGACTCGAACCCGGACCGCCTAGGCGTGAGGCGCCAGTCTCTACATCGTGACCTTGAGGCAGGTTGAATGTGGAGGGGGAAAGAGGGAAACAGTGGGTGCGGGTAATCCAGAGACGGTGCGTCGGGCGGTATCTGTGCGCGAGGTAATCCTGATAGATAGAGCGCGTGCGCGGCGGCTCCTGAGGACCCGAACCCGCGGCGCTATGGTGGGAGGCGATACCCCCCTCTCTCTAGCAGAGCGGCGACCACGTGACCGAGCCGCGCTGAAGACGGGCCGGCAAGCAGGCAGGCAGGCAACACTCCGTCGCCAGCGCTGACCACGGCCACCAGACAACATGAGCCTTGAGTGGGGGTACGCCGAGCAGAACGGTGAGTGCTCTGCTGCCAACTGCCTTGCTCTTACATGTATGTCCTGCAGGCCCATCCATCCGCCGCAACAACCACCTGCCGAGCTTCAAAAACATTCGATTTACAAAAACAGCAGGCAATAATTTGCACACACATCTGAACACCACATGCCGTCTACAGAGGTTCCTGGCGTAAATAGGGGTTCAACTAAAGCGCTGAAGAGTATTTCGTACTAAACTGAAAACCTGAATACTAAATACGTTAAGTGCTATGACTGTAACACAACCTGGGTGAACTATACGGCCACTGACGGACATATTTTAGATTAAGTATTTAGTATGCAACAAACGTAGTTACGTAACGAAGAACTGGTGATGGGATTTCCAAATGAAACGTGCGTAATAACTAACGGTACATGTCTGCTGGACAGACACCTTGCGCGACGAACCGGCGTGCCGCGTACCCACGTGGCCTCGCGGGTCAGCGTAGGTAGAGCTGCGGTGAAGCCTGTTTCACATGTACACAATCGTACAGAGCAGAACGTGCAGAATTTTCAGTACACCCATAATTCTGTGAGTGTGTTTGTCCATTCGTATATGACGATACAGGAAATTCTGGATGAGCAACTTTTTCCCTTACGGTTCGACGCTTTCTGATTGGCTGTTCGATTTCTGGATTGTCTTTAATTGTATACGTGTAAACGAGGCTTAATGAGGGTGCGGACTTGAAAATATTATGGCAGTTTTTCAGTGAGGTGCCCCCGTAATCCTAGATAGTAAATTCGTCTATCGTCTATTAATCTACGTGCTTACCTTGTCCTGGTGTTCAGTTCCAATAAATTAGATTGCGTTTATCTTTTGCCGACAACTATCAGCGCATGTTTCCGCCATTAAAAAAACAACTCTACTGCTGTATTTAACAAGAAATAATTATTCTCAACATACGACTACAGCCCTCTTGTCAATTCTGAGCAAAAAAAAAAAATATTCAGTGGTCAAAGTTTTGAATTGTGCCGTTTTAACGTGACACGATTTTAACGAGTTGCAATTTTAAATTCCACGTAAAGGTCATCTTAAATGCGTTGGTCGTACGACTTATGGCAGAACACGTGTACGGGCTCATTTGACCGCTTGTTCTGCTACAGCTTGGATCTGTAGAAGCCAGACTCATTACTTATAACTGTGCAGTTATCAGCAATAAACTTAATAAACACTTACTATCAAGCTAGATGGTTGAATCTGCTGAGCAGCATAGTATAAATTTATATATATATATTTTTGTCGAATAAATAATGTTTAGAGATTCGGGTCCTTTACACACTGTGAAAATCCTCAGATAATCCACGTGAGTTGCTTTCCCTAACAATTAATCGCTACACTTGGAACATAATTTTTAGAGGTAATGCACAAAATGTTTGTTCATTCATAATATGTTTCAGATTTTTCAACCAAAACAAAGAAATTTGTATAAATTTTTGTGCAAATTTTCTCACAGAAACACTGAAAGAAAAATGTTGTAAGAAGTGTTCCCTGGTAAATTATTTGGTAGTAACCACAAAATAATTCTGTTGTGGCAAAAGTTTAGTGGTGTCAAATATTTGTTGTTACAACAAAATAAATTTTGCAGGGTAAATACCCACAAAATATTTTGTACCTGCTTCAGAATACTTTTTTTTTCAGAGAAATTTAAAAATATATATATATATATATATATATATTAGCTAAACATGTTGCATGTATACTGTCATTGCTTTGAATGTTGTGCCCTGTGAGCGCGCGGGCGCTGAGGTCGACTCTCACGTGCTCGCCAGTTGCATCATCGCCGCTAATCGCAAGGCGCTCAGTTAACACAGAGGTCTTTAGCGCTGGAGAGGGATGATATGATGTGAGTATGGAGCAGCGCCAGAATGAGGGGGCAGGGGAAACGGAAGATCCCCGAGAAAACTCTGCGGCATCGTCCGGCACGATTCCTACACGGCGGAAATCCGGAGACCGACCCCACCGGTGATTCTTGAGAACTGAGTGTTTCCGAATATAACTCAGCATTACTTTTTCCTAGCTCACTCCAGGGCTTCAATTTAGGACGCACCCGTAAAAGCTACTCTTTATCTCTCGTGGAAGCAAATTTTTTATATATTTTTTTAATTATCAATTTTTTAAATAAAACTCCTAAAAATTCCACGAGTAATAATCCGACGGTGTTATGCTTCAGTACGCGAATGCGCCAAATCAGTAAAACATTCAGAATCTTTTTCAGGTATGTAACAATCTTCAAAATATATTTTACTTCGATAAATTTATATATATATATATATATATATATATATATATATATATATATATATATATATATTATATATATATAATATATATATATAATATATATATATATATATATATATATAGGCATATATAACGAGAGGATTATGAACTAAAATATTTTTGTAGAACTGATTCAATGCTGAATGTTATAGATATCATCGACGCCCCTGCCTAGCAATTAGCATTGTCTAGTGATACATAACACCGTCCATCTAAAAAGGGTTGTCATTACGTACGTTGTGGCTTTTTTGTGAGCGAACTGTCTTATTAGTGTAAGCTACTTATTATTGTCAGTACCCAAAGTAAAAAAGAAAAGAAACAACTATAGGCCTGCATTGTTGTTACATAAAAACGATAACGGATTAAGGAATTTGTATGACTGGAAAAATCATAGACGGTAATTAATTGCTGGCTCACCAATAACTGAATTTTTAATTCTTAAAATGCAACTTTGAAACTATCAATCACTAACTCGGCAATTAAAATTTACATTTAAATGCATGTGGTTACCGCAGTAACTTTTTTCACCATGTCCATGCAGTGTTTATTGTTTGTGGGCCGTGCGTGTGAGGTGGAGATAAAGAAGTGAAGAGGCTCTCTGTGATTTGAACGCGAACTACGTACAGTAAGCTTGCATAGTTGAAATAATTGCGCATTGATGATTTACTGGCAGTTACTTCTCCTTCACAATAGTTCCTACCGCCCAAGGTCACGAAAGAGGAAAACAAAATCTGTACGATAGAACAGCTAAACGTAAGAGAATTGATTGCCTGCAACTACTAAACTTTTATGATTCAATTTGTATTTTGTGGGTTCAGTTCACGACGCTGCATTCGACGAAAGTCCCAGTGTATTCTGGCTGTACGGTAAAATGCCAAGGTTAAGTGAATGTCTTCATTGACGTGCTTTCGTATCTTCAACTGTTTAGTCAGCTCTGAAATTCTGACATGTAGGAGAATATTCAAGAATGGGACAAGTGTATAAAATTTCTAATGGTAAATATCAAGTTTAGCTACTTATCATGTACCGGCCAAAAAACAATTGATTTTGGACATATAGTTTACTAATGAAAAATATTTCTAGTGACGTTCTAAGTAGTTCTACGTAAAAAATTTTTTGTTCGTTAAGTTTTTTAGGTTAGTTTGGGTTAAGTTGTTAGGTTAGTTTAAAATAGATTAGGTTTGGTTAAGTAAAGTAACCTAACTTTACGTAACCTAACGTAACTGAAACTAACGTAATCTAACTTAAACTAACCTAAACTAAATCTAACATAACAAAAAATTATTTTATGTATGACTACTTAGAATGTCTCTAGAAACATTTTTCATCACTAAACAATGTCTAAAATCAATCGTTTGGCCGGTACGCGATAAGTAGTTAAACTTAACATTTACCACAAACCGGAAAGTCCTCGCAAATTTCATTGCCCAAGTTACTATGGAATAAATTTACGTTCGAGTTTAAGTACCGAGTGGTCAGGTAATGTGAACGACTGAATTATATGGAGGAGAAGTCAGTTTTGATGATCATGTTGTACTACTCTGCGACTACGGTTATGGGAAAACTTCCTCAAAATTAATAAATACATTTTCATCTAACTCAGTCAAGGTAGAATTACATAGAACGTTTTTTTTGCCAACTGAAGACTGTTTCCCATTCTTGCGAACTGTGTAACAGACAAGTTGGAAACAAATTTCTGTAAGTAGTTGTAAGCTATGCAGTCTTGCTTAACGTAGCCTGAGTGGCGTATTTGACAACGGTAAACATAGATCCTTGTGTGGATGGGAATGAACAACGAAGTTTCAATGAATAGTAAGAAAATATAGTTTAAGGTTGTTAGGGTGGGTGTTAGACAGTGCGATGCTACTAACTGCGTAATTGTATTTCCTTAATGCCTGATACAGTTTTCTGCAGCACTTGAAGTCTTCCCCGACTCTCCATACTCCCAAGATAAACCTAACTAGCAAGTACTACCAAGTAGTTGCTATGGGGTTTGTTTTCTTGCCACAATGAAGCAGCAGTTATTTTTGCTGAAAGTTTGTACTACGTGTTAACACGGGCTCTGCTAATAGTCAGAGCTGTGATAATGAACGTGGAATGTCCAAGGACGTGTTTTAATTAGCCTTTTCGTTACAGTGTCATGCTTTCCAATTAACGATTCTTCCTACGGACGCAGAACGTAGCCGTTTGTTCAGCAATTTTGTCATTTTAATTAACTAAATTCAATAGCGAATAATACAAATCATGATCATGAAAAAACATCTCGGGCGCAAAGACGAATATTTCTGCTAAAAGATCCCACTGATAAAATGTAATTTTACTGGAGTGTAAGTGTAGTCGCTGTATTGAAGGTAGGAATAAAAGTTTTATTTATCTATTTTATATTTATATTTTGTTTATTTACATTTAGTGGATGCTGTATGGGTCAAGACGAACATCTGTATGTAACCAGTGCGTGGATCACAGCTTGACGTACTAAGTGCCTCTGTGATTGTGTGGTACATTAAAATACTCTAGGGCACGTTTCCGAGCTGGCCATTGCTGATGTGGCAACATCGGTACCAATTTTTACCTGGTATTTAACGTTCGGGATGAACATTTGCTGTTTATATTGACCTCTCTCGTAACAGAGTTTTTTTTACGGAATCCCCCTCCCCCCCCCCCTTACGATTATATATGTAAATGCATCATTTCGTAATGATTGCCGTGAGTGAGAAAAGTCAATTTACGGAAAGAAAAAACACTTCAAACAAGGACGGAGTGTGATTGTTAACGACGTCATGCTCATTAGATACGCTGTTTCGAAGCCCTTCAACATAGCTAAACGCGGCCTTTACAGAATTCCGTAATTTAAAATGTACTAACCAGAACTATGCAAACCTCAGATAGAACTGAACTTGACTGCAGATTTTCCGCACCAATAAAATTACATGGTTATCGCTTATTTAAGTCCCATATTAAAAAAGGATCGGCAGGAATATTGCACGCTGGTTAAGCGCTTGGCTCGTTGAGGCGATGGCATTCTGATGCGAGTTTCAAGGTCACCGTTATAGTTCTGTTGCTTCTGAGTCCTTAACGTGCTGGTAAGCGGCGCCCTTGAGGCAATACTTATTTTACCCAACTCTTGAAAGCTTATTAAATGTGTCTTCACGAAATTAAAGAATTTTCTTTATGATTTTCACTATTTAACATTGTTTACGTTGTATTTTACGGTATAAATACGTAGTTGTGTTCTTTAAAATTTGCGGTGAATTTTTCTGTTTGCGTATGTATTCAGTTGGTCTTGGTTGAAAACCTTAAATCACGTCTATACAATCCATATCATACATTTACTGTTACCCTAAAATTGACACATTTAGGAAAACCATATTGAAGTTACAATTGTTCACATATGTGTTGGCGGCATAATGCCATACATACGTACAATGATTGCGTTCTGTGAGAGTTGAAGGTAGTCTCCTACATGTAAGGCGTTATTGCGACATCTCTTATTGTCTCTCGATATTATTTCAAAACATTCTCAAATATTTGCCGTTCTTCATGTACGTCACAACTTACGTATGGCCCCATGTCTTATTTATTCTTGGTTAAGTCACATTTACCACGTGTCGAAGTCATACTTTATTTTTACTTTAGCAAACACATTCTAAATTGGGTTTAGATCAAACCTCTACTGAAGCGGTCTTCAATAAAATAGCCAGCTTTGTACAGGTCAGTGATATGATACTTCAAAAATTACCTGGAGGCCAACTAATTCAGGCTGTCATTAAGGTTGTCTTTTTAAAAACGGAGTTAGAATAATTGTTTAACAACGCCATCTTACCATGTCATTTATCCTTCTACTGATAACACGCATCCAAATAGTTATGTTGCCTTGACCGTTTATGACAATATGCACGATAACAATCTTTCTTTTATCTGCAAAAAAATGATTACGTTCCACCAGTATTCACATTCATTGGCGTGATCTTCACTTTCTGTTAACTTCAGTAATTGATAGGAGTTGTTTTGAAAAATTCTGTCTTATCTGCCTCTCCTGGCAACTCTTCATTATTTCAGGAATAGCCTAACAATCTCTAAATGACTGTCATTAAAACTTGCTCCTGCTAACGTGGGCCACCTTTGTGGGGTATTTATTATATCTAGTAACCTAATTCTTCTTGAATAGTTTTTTATGGTTTTCTCAACAGTTTTCCTTGTGATACACGATTCTGTATAGCGACTTTCAACTCCCCCTTTGCGTGATGGAATACAAAGAGTTGTTCAAAGTTGTTTTACTTCCCCTGCTCCCTATTTTTGTATGTCTGTAGAAGTATAGTCCCTAATTTTGACATTTCTCTTCTGAGAGTAGCATCTTAAACAATATTGCAGAAAACCTGTTATTCCAGGAAGTCAGAGTGGTTTAAAGGTCAACACAATGCAGTTTCCAGGCAATTTTCTCAGAAGAGAAATGTCAAAATCAGGCAATCGTATACTGGACAGACTATACCAATGAATCAAGGAACTTTCAGAATGGTGATAGCAATAGACATCATAACTATGAGTCTGGAAACAATTACATTTTATAGAATATTAAAGTGCCGCAGTCTTAGTATCTTATCCTATGCATGCATACCGTATTAACTGAATTTATACGGATTTGTGTATTATTTAATGAGTATGCTTGGCGACGCTTCAGCACAAAATTTAATTATTTTATGTTTGTTTATGTTTCAAATGTGCCCCACCGGGAATCGAACCCGGATCACAAATGTGCGAGGCCAATGCTCTTAATACTATGAACCCTAGCTGTTGAACAAATGGTGACGTAAGGGGAATCAGTACCCGCTATTTTGGAATAACACAACTTCTGCGTTTTAATTGGGCCTACAAACTTTCAATAATGTTTTATGTTTCGACAAGGCAGCGAGGATGATTTCTTACATCGTATACAGTTAGATTTCTTGACTATTATTGTATATATTATACTTGTGACCATCCGTAGAAAAAGAACGTTATTCCTCCGTAAGGTTACTAGTCAAAAACTAAGAACGACAGTGAAGGTATGACAATTTGGTAACGCTTAAGAAGGTAATATCTGTGCCATGTCAGAAAGGAAATTTTAGTAAATCGAAATGCATGGAACATACAGCAAAAATTGAAGAATTCGAAGACGACAAGTACTGATCCTCCTTACGGATTGTCCCTACATAAATGAGATCCGAGCATTGGCCGACGGACGTACACTTTGAGCGTGTTCTTGTTTGAGAAGGCCGACTGAGGGGCGGAAACCAAGGGATGACATTGACTGGAGAGGCGTATCTGTGACTGTCGAAGATAAAAAGGGACGGAAAATATGAAAACACGCTTCGCGTTTAGCCGTTTTCCTCACAAAAGAAATAAGTTACTTACGGGTTTTAATACTGGCATGTATTCACAAATGACGCATCTAGGTTACTATAGTTAAAATATTTGTTTAATAGAAGAATATATATATATAATAATAAACTGCGCTTTGTTACAATATTTCGTTGAATTCACAATTTTTTTATCTTACTGATATTCCAATATCTAAACATCGACTATAGTAACAGAGCTACGACTTTTGTCTTTTCTTCGAAAGATGTTTTACTGCCGTAGATATATTATTCTCTGAGAAATTAAAATAAATAAATCATCCTGAAATCGAGCTAATTGATTTACTACGAAGAAGGCTCCTTAAAACAGCTGCTGGGATGTGTGGTTTTTTTAATTTATTTTTCGCTTTAAAGTTGTTTCATTTTAAGTTACTTTTCATTTGGTTAATTTTTGAGTACATTATTTGTGCTTTCAGATGTCAGTATAAAATGTATAATTAAAATTTACAGTAAGTCAGTTTCTGTAGGCTTTACTTTAGTCTGAAATTGCCTTTACTGCTCCTCAAAATAAAGGCATTTTTCATTTCAGAAATAATTTCAGGGACGCAGCCTTGAACCAGTGAAACAAAAACGGTATTGTTTCTTTGCCGACGTTTTTCTTTTATTCTAGTCGCCTGCAGAAGTTCGTGTGACCGCGTTGGCCTTGGCAGTGAAACGAGCGGATAGTCTGTTCACTGTAAATAAAGCACTCTGGCAAGTTATGCTTTGCCTCTACTTCTTTGATAATTTTGTGATTTTTCGCCTGTGTTCGAACGTTTACGTAGCCTAATTAACGGCATTGAGAATTTACGGTTCTCAAAAAGAATGACAGCAAATCTACAACGGCGTGTCTCGGTTATTCATTGATTCTTTGTTATACAGGCAATAAAATGAATATTTTTTTTGTACGCCTTTTCCATTTACTTATTTGAAAGTTGACGGCCTCAGGACGAACAGCTGGGGCTACTATGCGAGGATTAGGCTGCAGTGGTTCACCATTGCCCTCCGCAGGTATAATATGGGCGAAGGAACTCAACACCCAGTCTTGAACTCGGGGATTAAACGTCATATTTCGCCTTTCCTGCCGAGAATCGGACCCGTGACCCTAGGCCCACAGGCCAGGAGCTGTAACCAAAGAGCCAGGTGATCGTACAACAAAATTAATGGGTTTGGTCAAATACAATAGAGAACACGAACACTACTTGCCTTTATTTTTTTCTTACCGACCTTAATCGAATGTGTTATGTTAGATGTCCGGGGGAGGAACTGGTCCAATGTGCGTTTCAGGACTGAGCCCCATACGCCCAGTTACATGCATTAAGGTCGTTCACGTGGCAAACCTTCATAATTTACAAGTCACGGGAAAATAGAAATAACAAAAAGCAAGTGACCTAATCAAATGAAATAATTTAAACTGAAAGTACATGTGATGGGCAATATGCTAAAAGATTTAAAAACACACAATGAAATTTCTTTGTACCTTTTAAAAAAATATGAAAATGTTTAAAGAAAAGGCAAAAAGAATTTGTTGTGTGTTTTTAAATCTTTTAGTATATTGTTCAATGATGTATAATTTCAGTGTAAATTATTCCATTCGAGTAAGACACTTGGTTTTTGTTATTACTATGTTCCCGTAACTTAAGAATTCTGACTCGACATGCCACTGTGGAAAAACTGAGACCTAAAAACTTTTAACAAGTGGAAAATGTAGTCACAAGTAAAGTCTATAAAACGATCAATATGTCGCGCAAATATGAAATTATGCGTTTTTGCCACTTGAACACCCTCAAGTGGAAACGAGGAAGGTCCAGGTTTTCTTATCAACGAAGGGGTGACATTTCTAATATAGAAGGGGGTGGAGCAGTCTTTAAATTTCATCTCCTTTTCTTTGCTTTCTGGAAGGTGCTGGCTTGCACCAGGGCAGTATGGCCGATCCTGTAGCATTGGAGAAGGTGGCGACATTCGTGAAGCGTGCCTACATCAAGTCGGCTGAGTGTTTTAACACAATTACTCGAAATTCGCACTTATGACGTTTGCAATATTTTTTACGATGAACACAATAATTTTTGGCGGTTAAACATTTTCGTACAGTAACCTAGGGGTAGATAATTTTTCTCAAGTCATTTAACCGAGTTTTTTTTTTTTTTTTCGGTCAACAAAGGTTAGCCGGGTTGTGAACAATCGTTTGCAATCAGATAATGTTTTACGATGGCGGGGATTAGAAAAATAACTTACAAAATTTAAACATTTATTGCTTGTTTTTGGCTTATTTTCATAACAAATTCGGTTGATAATTTGGGTGCACAAATATGAATAACTATAAAATTTATTGTTGCCAAAAATAGATACATATTATGATATACTTGTAACAAAACTATGTGGGAATTCTTCGATATTAACATTATCATTTCTTAAAAAAACATTTTTTTGCAAGATTACTATTAAACTACCGGGCTCTGGCCTTAAGCAGTGTTACTGTGTGTTGTAAAGAAGTGATAAATTTCTTTTAAATAAATATATTCTTAGATCTAAACACGTTCCCAAAATATTGCTCCAAAAAAATCATTCCAGACGATGACAGAATGGTCACAAAACAGCTTTGCATTAAAAACAAAGTCCCCTAATTCTGCAAGAGCAATTCTCGTGCAAGAACGGCATTTCTCACATGTTTTTCCCCAGTGTCGGTTCTTAAAGAAGGCTGGACGGATTCGGAAAAAAATGGGGGGGGGGGGCAAGTGGGGCAGCCAGCCCGTGCAGAGGATCGACCGAAAAAAAAAACTGTAAATATAGGAGGCTTGATTTAAGTACGGTATATTATCTTTCACATATTATCAATACTTATTTACACAAATTATAAGTAATTTTAATTTTCGAAGCAGAACTTGATTACTATGTGAAATGTTTTAGTGAGTGAGTGCATGAGCATGAGCGTCTTGGCCGTGGAAGGAACGATAGTCACAATTTCTTCCCGAGCGAAGTAAAGCCTAAGACTCTCACTGTGAGAGACAGGACAATGCGGGGACGACAGACATGGCTTGCGGGAGAAAGTGTCGAGTCGTTGTTTGTCGCCGACAACGCCGGAAGCTAGGTGATCCTTGAGTGTGAAGACTATGTGAGGCTGTTTGTGCAGCAGAGCTCGAACACTCTGTGCGACGTCTAGAGGTACCGCAGCAGGAAGGGCTGTGCAGACCTGCCTATAAAGACGATGGAAGGGAGAAATAGTTCACTGCCAGATTAGCCCTCTTTACTTATTTCTTCTGTGTTTTCGTCCACTAACTGACTAGATACCAACACAGCATGAAATCCAACTGAAATATTGTGGCTCTGCAATCGGCGGCCAAGTTTGTTTACATCGTTTGCCGACGTAAAGAGTGAGTGTGTGTGAGATTTTGGCCAGCGCTCAACATCCAGGTCTTTAGCGCTGGTGAGGGGTGACATGATGTGTGTATGGAGCAAAGCCGGAATGAAAGGGTGGAGGAAACGGGAGATCCCGAGAAAATCCGTCGACCAGCTACATCGTCCGGTACGATTCCGACATGCGGAACTATTCAGTGTGACTTTTAATATCGTGTGGTGTTTTATACTTTAAAACAATTAATTTTGTAGTAGATTTTCAGGGTAGCTTTAATCACGCTAGTATTCACCATTCCGAAAATTCAGAGCATATTTTCGATTTTTTTAAAGTGTCGCCACGTAAAATTTACACACTCCGTACTAACTAACCCTGTGTGAAATGTGTTGACTGGAAAATTTCACGAGTTCAACGTTCTATAGGTCATTCGGAATACAGTGAGCACTAAAAATTTAACATTTTAAAAATATCACTAGCTGTTTGCTAGCTGTTACTGCAAATAATTCGACATTAACTATAGTTCCCTTATTGCTTGTGTGGTTGGTAGCGAAATTACATGACATAGTTCCGTGTGCTTTCCTATTTAAAAACAACAATACTGAAACAATATCAACCGAAATCAACGTTCTTGTATATCATATAATTAATAAAATATTTTCTTTATCAGACTGTATAGGTTCCTGCCAAATGCAAAATTTATCTTATACGCGCAAACATCAAGTGACGTGTCCAAAGCGGTTAGACATTTCCAAAGATGTTGGAAGGGTCCAGATGGAGCATGTCGCCGGGAATTGTAAACAAACAAACAAACGCTTGACGTGGCTGGTATCGATATGGCGGACTAATTAAAAAATTGAGGAAATGTTAGGTGTGTAAACAGGTCTAACATATAGAGTTTTCAACCTAAAACATCAATTAAAGAGCATAATACATTAATTTACCATAAAGAATACCTGTCTGATGTGTACTTTTGAGGTTAAAGCAGTATGGCGACTGGCAAATTTGGTGGCTACCTCTCCCCCCCTCTTGGCTTCACTCCCCTCACCCACATTCAGACCTTATGTTACCCCCCGTGGACATTTCCCATCGTTAACTGTTACGCGCGGAAAGATACAGAAAATAGAACTTTAGCAGGGCTTTTCTGAGTGCTCACTTTATCTCGAACCGCCTATACATGCTAATATCCATTGTCCTATGTCTGCTCAAGCCCCGTCTATTCGTTCATTGTCTGCTGTTTCAGCGAGTAGAAACAGAACAGTAGATTCTTACATGCAGTTCGTTGAACTCAGGAAATATTCCTTTACCTAATCATGTGTCAAAAGTGAAAGTCAATCCCTTTCCTTTAAAAAATGTCCATGCACTGGCTTTGGCCTCGCAATCTGAAAAGACTGTTTTGCGTGCATAACGGCTATTAGCAAGCACTAAGTGCGCATGCGCAGTTTGCTCGGTGCTAAGTGGAGCTGCGCCAGTTTGTGTGTGAAGCACCAGCCAGTGGCTTCGCTACGCTGCCGCCAGCATCTCCATCCTTCATCTCGGCCTGAGTTCACGCTAATATGCAATAAAAACTGCGGTAATTCAGTTAGCGGGCTTCTGCGAAACGCGTGAATTTCTTGAAGCCACAGTTCGGAACTCATTTTTTCCTTCTCTTCGTTCTGTTATTGACCTGTATATGTCAGTAACCTTTGCGCAGTACTCTGCGACACGACCAATAAACTATAATTCTTTTACCAAGCCACAAAATAATTTTTAAATCCAAATCCAGTACACTGGTTGAAGCTGCGTTCCTATTAGTAATTCAATATGGTTTGATTTTAACACGGAAGAGTTTTATGGTTTATAGTAAACTTCATTGCCCACTAGAAAGTAAATAACTATGAAATTTACAATTCTGTATCTCGGAGGCATAAGACACTATGTCTACTTTTCTCAAAATGCAAACATTACCACAATTTTAAGTACTTTCTAGTGGCGTACAACACAAAGTCCGTATTGTGTTAACACATTTTTGAGTACTAAATAATTGAATTTACTAGTTAATCACACTCTTCAAACTGCTTTCCTAAAAAAAATATTTTTGTGTCATAGTGCCTTAAGCTGTATTAACAACCACCATTTTGCGTACGTACGTACGTACACGCGTGTAAAAGTAGAACCACCGATTGTGCATGCTAGCATTCGCATCCTCGCGTAGTGTGCGTACGTACGTAACAGAGTTGATCAACTTTCTACTACGTACATACGTACGCTAAGTGGTAGTTGTGAATGCAGCATTTGCAAATGTAATTCTCAAATAAATATTAATTTATATTGAGAAATCATTTATCTCGTGGTTATAAAATATTAAATTCGCTTCGAAAAATTAAAATAAATTACGATTAATTACTACCGACATTTTGTTATGACATAAACAATTTCCGCGCATATTTAGATTAATGTTAATCTCTAATACGTAACGTACGTGCATGTGTTCGTACGTACGTTAAGTGTGGTTGTGTATCCGGCTTTATGCTTCCGAAGTACAGAATTATTCTGTAGGCCTACTGTTTCGCATATCTTCAGTTGATTTTGACGCTAAATTACTGTCAACATTACGTAATGCCTGTATTACTGCAAGACAAAATGAAAATCTACAGTACAGACAGTAAAATGGACGTTTCAGGATCATTTTAGCACAAAATAAACGCTCACTGACATTGCACCAAAAATCTGCAAAACGTAACAAAAACATAATTATGTCCTCAAAACTTAGAAATGTTTACTGGAATTATGCAAAGTAGAGTATAAATCTTGTAACGTGGTTGTCTAGGTAACATAAAGTGCAGAATAGAACACAGCCTCGGACAGCTATGCGGCGTGAGTTACAAATGTGAAAACGTATGTTCTGTCTCACATTTTGTCTAAAAAAAAAAAAAAAAAAAAAAAAAAATTCTTTGGTGATACGTAGTTTCGGTGTAGCAAAGAACTTTCTTCAACATGAAGTTTGTGTTGAGAATACCACAACTTATTCCTCGCAAGGATTTAAACCTAGCAAGGATTTAAAATTAAAAAAAAAATAATAATATTGTTACCATTACTATAACATTTAAACAAAAATTTTCTTGCGGCAAATTAACCTGGCAGTGGCTCATACTCATTTGTTGTAGCAGCGAAAGTTTTTTTAATGTCTACAGTCAACCATGTGTACGTTTGTACATGGCGAAGCAAATATGTATTTAAAAAAAAAACAATCTATGAAACACGCCAAAAATAGGTTCATTATTCTAACAAAATGTATGTATGTCCCTTCTATTGAGGGAAGAAAATTAGCCAGGCAACCATTTATTTGGTTGACTCAACGTTTACAAGGTTGTTTCGCTATGTACGAATACATACAGGTGTCAAGAAACAACCGCACCGCGCGAATCCTGCACTAAATTGAAGATGAAAATGTGAGTAGGAAAATGTCGTACGACTAGATTTTACGCACAAAACGTGGCAACACAGCACTGAGAAAATTCCCTTATGCGCTCCACGTTCAGGCATTTTTAATATATTAAGTCAAGTAATATATAATAATGTTTAAACTGCTCGGGTTTTAAACCTTCACACATAATATGCAGGTCGGAACAGTATTGGTTGTTCACTACAAATTGAGCACTCAGCAGATATTGTAATTAATAGGAAATATATTTTATTGGGCCAATATATGTTAACTTTTGAGTGTGTTGAAATACTTACATGCTATTAAAAATAGTAAAGATGGCTTCAAAACAGCTGAAAGGAAACTTTATACAGTGCTCACTTTATCGTGAAGGGCCTATTGTAGTAAGATAATAACTACAGCGTTATGTTGCCACATTGTACATGTAAAATGTCATCGTACATCATCTTGCTACTAACATTTTCGTCTCCAATTCAGCCCGGGGATCCGATTAAATAATACCAACTGCTTTTTGCACCGACGCAGCGCAGCGCAAGTGCAAAGCAAGTGAAATGGGTCTTCTGTTGCAGTGTGTGGGTATTTAATTCTATTGTAGTGCAATCAGGCACAACGCAGGTGCAAATTTTGTGTTGCATCCGTAAAAAGGGATATTTAATCGGCACCCAGAATTCGCGTGGTATGCTTATTACGCGGTTAACTGTACCAAACAGTTTTCCTCTGTGTAATAGTGACACACGACTGCGGTTGCAACGTAAGAGTCGAGCGAACTCTGGGGAGTAAAACGCAAACGTAAGCTCCCTAGAGAACGTAGCACGTCAGCGGATCACGACCTGCTACGCCGAGCTCATGCCGACCATCATCACAGGACAAAAACACTTTCGCAACTGCCGCGCGTTCGTTCGTGTCTGAAGAGTTGTCAGTCTTCGTCGCGCTCGTGTTATCGAGGCCGTGGTTCGACGTTCTACGTTCGTCACGCGCATTCCAGTTACCAGTCACAACGGGCAAGGCCGCAAGAAAAAATATCCCTTGCCAGTCGACGAGTTTCCGGGTATTCGGCAGTTTAAAGGATAGGCATGCTTCTGGACTAATTCTAACATGTGACCGATGTAAATACAAATACAGGGTGTCCAGAAATAAACGCATGATAAGCACCTGGACTAAACTGAAGACTAATGTAAGTGGAAAATTGTTGTACGACATTTTACGTGCACGACGTGGCAACACTGCATGGATAATACTAATACGCCTCTTGTGCTCCACGTCCAGGTATTATTTTATGTATGTTACATCAAGTAACTGTATAATCATTTTTGGCCTGCTCGGAATTTCAACCTGCATGCAGAATATGCAGGTCGGAACAATAGTAGTAAGGTAATATATCTGTGGAGCGCAATAGGGGACTAACTACAGTGCTATATTACCACATTGTGCACGAAAAATGTAATCATACAATATTTTGCAACTGACATTTTAGTCACCAATTAGCCAAGGAATCGAGTGGTTTGCTAGCTAAGCGGTTGTTTTGGACACTCTGTATACAATTTATTTTCGTTTAACAAAACTGTGTATGTATAACAAGCACACACACAGGATAATTTACAACCGAAAACTACCTCCAAAAATCGATCTTAAACAGAATTTATTTAAATAAAATCAATAATTACGCGACATTTCAGTTTAACACTATTCAGAGTTTTGGTGATTAATATCATCGGCAGCAGACCAGAGCGTGGAATTGTAGAAAACAGAAAATATGTAATTATATTGTATTCGTTTTTACGCCATTAAATTATAGTATTGCAATACATAATTTTGGAAGAGCTGGATAAGTGGCATGTTTTTCAAATGTTACAATCACAATTTGACTAAATGGCAGTTTATAGTGTTTTTCCCCTTACACACGTTCATCCGTAGTCTTTGAGATTTTTCTCTTGTAAAAAATGTAAAAACTTTACACTCATAATATTTTTTGTTACCGTTTTATAGACACATCGCAGTTCTTAAGAGTAGCATTAAATGACTAAAAAGGCTCTTTATGAATGCTGAATCCAGAAAAATACCAACGTTAATCGTAATACGAAAGGTAGAAGGACCTTAGAATGACTTTATGCCGTACTCAAATAATAGAATTCCGCATAAGTTCCTTAGAAAGAAATGACTGTTACGAAAACACTGCACGCCAGATTTAGTGCTGCACGCACAAGGCACGTATTGTTATAGATGATGTGACAGTATCGCCCATATTGCTTTCCTTGTTTTCCTTCAGTGGGTAAAAAAGCATAATTCGAATATTTTTCTTAAGGTAGCCACCTTGGTTGACGTTTTTTGCGCATTCGAGGCCGAGGCTAGATCAGTTACTGCTGGCGAGCACTGATATCTCGATGGTCTGTCAGTGTTAGTCCGCAGTGACGGTACCTTATCAGTAAACTGTAAATATTTTGTCACTGTCGGTGTTTTGAGGTTTCAGAACGATTGGCAACGATGAACACGGAGATAAAAGAAAACTCGTACGAGAATAACAATTTAATTAGCAAACATCCTAACCTATTTAAAAGTTTATATTCATAATTATAAGAATAATTATATTTCAAAGACTTATCCGATGGTGTTTATTTAGAAAAACCTAAATTTAATTTACCGAAATTTTTCAATTGCTACTTTCGAAAAACCGTATAAAAATATTTTTATGTCAAATAAATATCATGTAGCTACCACTATGATCATTTTAATGTTAATAAACGTTTCTAGGGCAATGATTTGAATTTGGCGCCTATGTCTGTTTTCACTGACGCTAACGTCTTTCCCGAGCTCAGAGAAATCGGTAGCCAATGTAGCATTGCACGAGGAATCAACCGAAAATCATCCTCGGTGACCAGGGCAACAATTAAACATCACTATTGACTGTTCACGATAAAGAAAGCACTACTTTTATTTTTCTTTCAGCCATTTTGCAACCATATTTTTTTTTTTTTTACCTGAAATATTCCCTGGAACAAAAAACCAGTGTAAACATTCCCTCAATATCAAATCTTAACATATTTGGCCACAGTACAATACAGTTTTTCATATTAAAAGTGTTGGGGAGTGCTCAGTTTAAAGTGAACAGACTATACCTTCTATTTGCACCTACGCAGCGCAAGTGCAGAGCAAGCAAAATGGTTCTTCCATTGCATGTGTGTGCGTATTTAATTCCATTACAGCACAACCAGACGAAATGCAGGTGAAAATTTTGCGGCGCACCCATAAAAAGCGATATTTAATCTGCCCCCAGCAGTGGTCACCGGAAGTGACGAAACTATAGCTGATATCACTTGAACAACTGGCCAGTGAACTCTCGAGTCTGGGATCGCGGCTCTGGAAATGCGGAAGCGATAGGGACGGCACAGCACGCATATCACACATCACCCTCGCCTCTGGGCGCAAGTCGCAGAATTTGCATGCAGTCATCTCGGGTGTAGCTCATCTCTGCGTAACATTCAGATTCAGTGGACACACTATTATTTCAGATGTAATATTAAAGATACACGTTTTTTTAAATTCTGTACAAAGAGTTTCATGCCAAAAAGAATGACCATAGAAACACCCATTGTATCAGTTTTCAGTCGTGAGAAAAAACTCTTTAAAGGTTACTGATGGACCTAAAGGCGCCCGCCTGCCTGCTATGTAAACAGCGGCTTCTCAGTGTGTTTCTAATGTGTGCATTTACAAAAAGAACAAACGTTTCAAGCAATTTCGGAACGGTAATTACAAAACATCACGGAAAGATAATTTCGGAACCCCTCAAAATGGCTTTTTCAATCTATTAAAACAACTACTCACAAGGTTCGTGTGAAACTACAGTACAGAGGTGTATTGGACTCGGCTTAAAACTTTCCACCAGTAAAAAGATGGGGGTCACAGCTGTAAGTGTCAGTCAAGCAAGTGATCTACTATATCACTGCACACCGTTTCAGTAAAGGCGATACCGCACCATATGAGCCGGTCAACATCGCCCTTGATGCCGTGCCTCACACAACCGCCCGGCCACCAGGCGAGCGCCTTAAGTGGGTATTTCTACTCTTGTGTTTGCTCTTCCTAAGAATTAATTAGTCATGCACGCTCAGCAGTTTTTATAGTAAAATACGTGCCACTAATATTTAAATGATACTTATAAAAATTTTATTTTTCCAATAAAATTACTTTTGATGACATTCATGACATTTTCTACCACAGCGATTCTAACAATATTTATTTTTACTCGCTCACATTTTAATTCATGAAAACTAGGTACGCAGATTACTGAACAACTGAATCGGCCGTTTGAGAATCAACATAAAATAATTTTCTACAAAATTGAGCTGTGGGTGTTATAATTTTGTAGAAAGGTATTCAAAAGGAATGTGGTTTCAATTATACGTGTATTTACCTCTGTACAGAATTGTAACACCCACAACTTATCTGGGTAGATAATAGACATCTACTGTTTCTCAAATAACTAATTAAAGTGTTTTCCACCCAGCGCCCCCACATTTACACCTTTGTCGATTCCTCTCGAGGTACGGACGTACACGCTGCAGGAAGAATCAAGCACACAGTCAGACTGAGTTGGGGGGGGGGGGGGTGCCACGGCATGGGTTCGACAGGAGGTAGGTGCTGTATCTCGCCAACAAGCTGCCGGAATGCTAGCAAGTGTTATCGGTACGCTATCAGCCCGGAGACGAGTGTCGGTAATCCCGTGATCACAGCCTTCGACTAGTCGTCAAGACAAGGGCGAGGCTGACGTCCACGCCTTCGTCTTACACAAGAGGCTTTCGTAAATAGACTAGGACAATATAATCCTTACTGGAGAATGCCGAAGTAAGGCGCATCCAGAACGACAAATCATGCATCGAAATATAAACGCTTTAATGAGAAGACGACCTGAGATGACGTACGTGTAGAAACGCATGTAATCAACATATAGTTAATTACATTTAGGGTCTAACCATTCTCTGAGTTAACCTGCAGGTAACTACCGATAAGTTAAACTTACCTGGCACTTTATCTAAAGTTTCGTCTTACCACTTGATTTATACCTCTGTGTAACTACCCAAAGGTTAGCTAGAAATGTAGCTAGGTTGCACAGACTGTGTGGTAGTGTCGTGGCCGCTGATTGGTCTGTTGGATCTGTGAATATTTATTTTCAGGATAATACATGTACGACCGACGGCCATATAGAAATAATAAATAAAAACACCTTGGTGCTAAGATTAATATTTGAGGTTAGGCTTACAAGTATTTACTTTCGCATTTTACGAGTGTTTTGTGATTAGTGTTAAAACTTAAATGTTATTTCGAAGTAATAGCTAAATAATTTAAATATTAACGTATTAAATAGCGAAACTGTTTCGCTAGTACCTGTTTCAGTAACTGTCGAGAACATTGCAAAATACAGTTTCCTTGTTTATA
>PNEQ01063813.1:9429-25634 GCA_003012365.1 Medauroidea extradentata | reverse complement strand
ATATCCTTCATATATTTCTATTAGCGATACCTAAACTCGCTATTGCAAGTACCGTACATGCATTTTTGTACTATTTATACAATGTTAACCAGTCCAAGTAACACTATTCATATGGCATTTTGACGAACGTTTGTACAGAAACAGCTGATGCTCGGAGCGATGCTCATCTTGTGACGTCACCGGCCAAGCCGTCTATTTACGAATCTCAGAAAGTTAAACGTGGGATACACTGCAAATCAATGGGATAACAATGTTTCATAATTTTTAGTTTCTTTAATTGAGGATTTCAAGTAAATCTAGATAAAAATTATAAACGAACATCAACAGTCCACCTCGCCTTACCTCCATTTTAATTATCTTCAACTAAAAAAAAAAACTAACGAATAGTGAATTGTGGGTAGAGGCAAAAGTGCTGCGCTCATATTAGCTACGGACATTTAGCAAAACACAAAGCTAGACAGCCGACGTCCTATTCGAGTTTCATCCTCATGGCTGGGATTAGATGCTATGTGGCTGGGATGTTTTGTAGAAATAATGAATTTTTGCGATGTAAGGTGTTTTGTAGAAATTATTTATTTTTTCGATGATAGTAATCTGCAACTAATATTAACAAAAAAAAAGGACGAATAATTTAAACGAGCCAAGATTTTGTTAGGTGATGTTATTTTTATTATTATTTTTTTTTTGTTTTAGTAATTGTACGTATTCGTGGCATAACTGAACAGTATTTTTGCTTGCGTGGTGTAGATATAAAATACCTTAAGCGTTGTGTATCTAGAACTGTTGGAACTTCCTGCTTGGATGCACATACTCAATTACTAATTTGATTGTACATTGTAAATATGACTTGTCCGATATTTTTGTGCAAGATTTTGCACAAAAAAAAAAAAGCGATCTAAGGTTGCAATAAACTAAACAAAAATTTAAGCGGTACGGTTCGACGTGTCTATTGATGGTAAATTTAAGAATCAGCATTCATCGTATACCGGCCAAACTATTGATTTTAGACATATAATTTGTTTATGAAAAATGTTTCTAAAGACGTTATAAGTAGTTCTGCGTAATTTCTTTTATTACGTTAGGTTATATTAAGTTCGATTTCTTTGCAACATACCCTTTATCACTTCCCCTTTAGCCTTAAGCTAATGTTCCCTAAGTCATGAAGTAGGCTGCATTTGATAAATTCGGATGTTGGGATTAAGAAAGGTAATTGGCTTGTCCCCTTAGCTGGAGGGGACATTGTAGGGTGCATATGAGCCCTTGCTGTGAATTCGAGCAGCAGCGTGTGTGAATTCTCTTCCGTGATGCACTTTTCAAGGGTTGCTTGAAGCGTGATAAGGGCCCTTCGAACACGACCTAGGTTAATTTAAGTTAGGTAACCTAATGTTAAATTAGGTAAGATTAGGTTACTTAACCTAAACTAACCTAACAAATTTTCTGCATAAAACATTTCTTAATAATTAACTTTTATGTCTAAAATCAATAGTTTGGCCGGTACATGAGTCGAGTTCCTTAATATTTACAGAGGTGGTCTCCAATCCATCTCACTATAATTTTGTTCACCAGCAGTTCATCAACTTTCGAATTTAACACCCCATGTGGTACCTTATTGAATGATTTCTCGGAGTTAGTGATGCAGGCATACAAGTGCTTCCTCTCATCAGCTGCCTGTACCAAGTAATCTGTAAGTGCAGCTAGCTGTTTCCAAATTTATGTAGATAATCCTGCAACAATTTCCTCTCTCTTATAGCCTATGCTACGTGCTAGACAGCCAGTCTCTCCAATACGTACCCAGTATTCAATATAAGACTCACAGGCCTGTAGCTGCTTGAAACTTGGGACCACTATTGCTTCCTTACAATCCTGTGATAACTTTACTTCCTCTAGTGATCTGTGAAATATTACTTACTATAAATCAGGCCACACAACTTCTTAGAAGCTTGCTGTTTCCTTTAATAAATGTTTCACAAAACATACATTCTAAAAAGCTTCTAGCAGCAAAGGCAAGACTCACACCTTAAAGCTGGTTTTACACGGCGCAATGTGCATGCAATTTTCACGCAATATTCTGATATTGCATTGCAGCTCAGACACACAATTCTTGGAACCTCACATGCAATGCAAGCGACGGTGCAATCTCGGCAAATAGAACATGCTCTATGTTTTGATGCAAGTTGCGTGGAACAAGCAATATGATTGGCCATTCACTGAAGTAAATGTAAGCACGCAGTTGTGAGTATAAAGAAAAATAACAAACATGAAATCGACACCAGAGTGTATTTTTTTGCAGCTTTTGGATGAATACAAAATAATGTCCAGCACACTATAATACACAATCACTAAATCATCACAACAAACATTTATGAGAGAATGTATTAAAAGCGGTGGCCGCGTCTGTATTGGAAGTCCGGGAAAAGACTACCGTGCCACTGAAGAGGTAAAAAAAAAAAAAAAAAAAAACCAAGTTTCTACATGGTTCACAATTATTTTAATTTTCGCCAGATAACATTTCCATCATGGCAAGTGTAGCCTACATCATGCGCTTTTAGGTTAATTGTTCTAAACTTTTGGCGGGAAGAAAACAAATTGCATGTATATTCCTTGGGGAAATTGCACTGTGTAAATGGCCTATGAGATATTGCATGCAATTATTGCACGAGCGATTGCATGCGAGGAGCTGTGCGAGAAATAAATTGCGTCGTGTAAAACCAGCTTAAGTAACGCTTTCCAATCGTTAAAATATTTGATTGTTATTAACAAAGAACAACTTCTTTAACACTCCCTCTCAATAAAATAATTTTATGTAGGCCTACATAGGGGCCTAAACAAGACAAAGCATGTGGATACTCATTGAGTTTTTAAATCTAGCTCATTAATGAATTTCAAGAATTTGATCTCGATCAAAAGGTTTTTGCAGCCATTTGATAGTTGGTCTTCAGATTTAATATAAGTAGCACAGATGATACCAGAGCTGCTCTTGACCCTGACAAAGTTGCACTTAATATCTAAGTTTTAGGTGCTTATGATTTTCAGGATTCTTTGAAACATAAATCGTTGATTGATTGTCTTCAAAGATGGTAATTGGCTTATCAACATGAAATCCTAGTTCACTAAGGACAGTTCTTACCCACAATACCTCATTTACACAAGCACTTATCGCAACATACTCTGCCTCTATGGAAGACAAGGCAACCGACTTGTTTAGTTGACCACCATGACACAACACTACCAAAAACTTAACACACATAGCCAGAGATTGACTTGTGATGAGTGATTCTGCCAGCCCAGTCTGTGTTGACAAATCCCTGCACAGCTGGAACTTTGCCTTTTGAAGTGAAGACTAGTTTTGGTTCCGTGGATCCTCTGATGTACCGTAGGATTCTCTGGAGTGCCATCCGGATATCATTACCAGGATTTCCTTGGAAACTACGTGGGTAGCTCACCGCTGCACAAATGTCCGGGCGGGGTCCAAGCACAGCATATATTAAACAACCAATGAGTGTCCTACACTTTTTCTGAAGTTTTGCTTCACCTGCCTTCTCTTTTATGTACAATCCAATTTCTTGGGGAGTAGATACTGATTTACAACAGGACATTCTAAATCAGCAAAGTATGTCCTTCAAGTATGCAGTCTGGTCTATTGTTGGATATGAATTCCCAAAAAATTTAAACAGTGATCAGATTTAGCTCTCTTGAATTTTTGCTCAGTTATGAAACAACCAATTGTCTCATTCCAATACTTTGGAGTTTTTTTAGTCCGTATAAGAACTTGTGTAGTTCCAAGACTTTACATCCATATTCTCTATTGTCATGGGAACACATGCCTTCTGGTTTGTAGACGTATACATCTTCATTGATTCTTCCATTCAAGAAAGCATTTTTAACATCAAGTTGGTAGATCGTCATTTTGAGTTTCAATGCCATGGCAATGAAAATTCTGACAGTAGGCAGTTTTGCCACGGGTGCATAAATTTCTGAAGGGTCAGAATTTTCTCTTTGTTGAAACCCCTTTGGTACAAGGCATGCTTTGTACTGTGCTGATTCATTCCCATTTTCTTGAAGACCCTTTTTGTTTATATTGGTTTCACATCCTGTGGTAATTCTACTTCAGGGTCAATCCATTTCAAGTCACCCAGGCAATGTTGCTCAACATTTTTAAATTTCGTGATTTATTTATAGTGAGTTCCCTATAGGTAGACAGTCACAAAACAGCATTTGGAAAAATATTATGAGGCATAGTTTTTTTGTGGCAGCCATTTTTAAATGGCGTTTGAGCAAATTTTTAAGAAAATCATGGTTTGCGTAAAGTTGAATTACCAAGCTATTTCAAAAGCTATGAGAATAATTAAAAAACCAGTGTGTTCAGCATGAAATGAACTTCAGAAATACATTTTTTTAATTATTCTATCATGCAAGAGAATCAGTCAAAGTCTTTCTGTAAATACTCATAAACATTATATGAAATATTACTTTTAAAGACCATGAATTCCTATGAAGAAAGATAGACTCACTAATAATTTGTTATTTCTGTGTTGAGTACTTACATAACTGCCTGCAGCATATGTTTCAGTCATGAGAATGCAGTAATTTTTTTTCTAGAGCTTTCCAAAAATAGCTAAAAGCATTTTAATGTCAATTTAGTCAGGTCAATATCTAAAAAGGGACTGAATAAAAACAAGTGAAAATTTTATAGAATGTTCTTCATACACGTAGGAAGAGCTTACAAAAAAAATTATGACTGAGACTCAACTACACTTAGAGAAATACAGCGGTGAATTCCAGTAAAAATGCTGTCCTTCTACACGCTCCTGCAGTGCCATGTTAGCAACCAAGAGCTTGGAATTATTGTAATTGGCATTGGTCAAATAATGTTTAAATCATTACAAACAATAAATGATCAAATATTTAAACTTTTGAATAACAATGGGCAGTGACATAATACGTAACTTGTAATTCTTTAAGTTGACTTACCAATATATTTGTTGTCCTACACTTGCGTACAGTATACACACACGATGATGTTTCTCTATATATATTTAGATTTAAAACTTCACTTCTAGCTACTTGCCAGATGCAATTTTCATTACAGAGCTAAACAAACACGATATTTCATTTCATAGTTTATCAGTTATGTTGTGTGTTCTTCCAGTCACTGTGGTGAGTTCCAATGGAGTAACTTTTCGTATTATTTTATTTGCAGGCACCCAAGCAGTGTCATTTTTGGAAAGTTGAAGGCAGTTGTTGGTCCAGAAGGGTGAAATAAATGCACCAAAACATCATTGTTATCTTCACTTTTGTCTTCAATTTTTCTAAGCCACCACTTCTCGTCATATATACAAACAACCAGTTGATTATTCGTAAAATATGAGACATTTGTAAAAATTATCGAAGTTTGATGATCATCAAAGTTTGAGCCTTTGGAAGTAACAAAACATCTTATTTGAGTGTCACTAATCGGGACGTATCTGTGATAGCTTCTTGTTCCTTTCACTGGTAAACAACATTCAAATATTTCAGTAAGTTTTGCTTCCATTTGTTCAATTTCAGCTGAAGAAACATATATATATTTAACTCCAGTAATATTATTTTGACAGTATTTAAACATATCTTGTGGATCAGGATGTGTTCTGTGTAAGGTCTTTGAAGGGAAACTCGTGTAACTTCTCGTTTTGTTGTTCCACCTATCCCATCACATGAATTCTTTCCATGTGATGAGGCAAAGAAATTCCACTCTGCTAGTAAACCAAAATCATTTGTGTTGGCAGACATTAATGAAGTTTTTCTTATTTTTGTACTGGCTGCTTGCACCATCGGTAAAGTAAATAACTGGTTTCAACATTATGTATTATATTCTTAATTTCCCTAATGAGGTGATGTTGGAATGTGTACACAGTCGTGGTATTGTGATGACGGTTGTCACTAATTACACAAACAGATTTGCAACATACCTTGTCTTCTTTTTTAAAGTAGATGACAAATGGATGCAGTGTTGCGTGTGTATTAATCCAGTGAAAACTTTGAATTTCATCCTGTACCGTAAAAGTATAGTTTTCTGCAAAATCATCAATCACTAAACAGTGGGTTTCTTCCAAGTTTTCTTTCGTTTCCTTGAAATACTGAGCTTGAGCTTAACAAATATATTGGTAAGTTAACTTAAAGAATTACAAGTTACGTATTATTATCACTGCCCATTGTTATTCAAAAGTTTAAATATTAGATCATTTATTGTTTGTAATGATTTAAACATTATTTGACCAATGCCAATTACAATAATTCCAAGCCCTTGGTTGCTAACATGGCACTGCATGAACGTGTAGAAGGACAGCATTTTTACTGGAATTCACCGCTGTATTTCTCTAAGTGTAGTTGAGTCTCAGTCATAATTTTTTTGTAAGCTCTTTCTATCTGTATGAAGAACATTCTATAAAATTTTCAGTTGTTTTTATTCAGTCCCTTTTTAGATATTGACCTGAGAAAATTGAAATTAAAGTGCCTTTAGCTATTTTTGAAAAGCTCTAGAAAAAAAATGACTGCATTCTCATGACTGAAACTTATGCTGCAGGCAGTTATGTAAGTACTCAACACAAAAATAACATATTATTAGTGATTCTATCTTCCTTCATAGGAATTCATGGTCTTAAAAAGTAACATTTCATATAATTTTTATGAGTATTTACAGAAAGATTTTGACTGACTCTCTTGCATGATAGAATACTTAAGAGAATGTATTTCTGACATTCATTTCATGTTGAACACACTGATTTTTGAATTATTCTGATAGCTTTTGAAATAGCTTGGCAATTCAACTCTACGCAAACCATGATTTTCTTAAAAATTTGCTCAAACGCCATTTAAAAATGGCTGCCAAAAAATATTATGCCTCATAAAATTTTTCGAAATGTTGTTTTGTGGCTGCCTACCTATAGGGAACTCACCATTAAAATATCAGACAATTTAAAAATGTTGAGGAACAAATTTTATTCATTTTGGGTGATTTGAAATGGATTGACCCTTCACTCCCAAGTGTTGTAACTTTCGAGTGCGCTTAGTTCCCTTTCAATTGTTTCCTTCCATAGGTGAGCTTATGTGCCATTTACCATTTCATCATAGATCAGACTGTCTGTTAAGGAGCCTGAGGAAAATTAACAATATTCTTAAAATTTTCTTGGTGGTTGTGGTCTCGAGTGTGGACCACTAACTGTGTGAGCTGACAAGTGGGCTACTACAGTGAGTGAAACAACCGCGGCCGTGATAACGTATTTATTGACACGTAAACACTGCTACATTACATTGTATTACACAGCACGCTACTCACAGGCAAAGCTCTCGCGGCCACTGCTAGGACCAGACTAAGTGTTCCTCCCCGGTCTCGCTGGGGTCAGTTAGCTGCCCTGCCGGCCAGATGGTACACTCAGCCCTCCGCATTCCTGCGGCCCGGCTGAGCCGGCCAGGCGGCACACACGTCCCTGACCTTCGCATTCCTGCAGCCTGCCGCTCAGCGCTGCGTGTTGCCAGCATGCGGTGAAGGTCCCTGCTACCTGCTGCGGGTGGCCGCTACAGCACCCCCCTCCCAGTGATGTGACACATCACGCAAAACCGCCCTGTAGGCGGTCTGGGAAGCGGACACGCCGCCCAGTGCGGGTCACGTTAGGCGTAGGACCTTGATGTATCTTGCTGGGAGCCTGGGGTTGCTGGGGGGGCTGGTGCTACTGGGGGAAGGGGTGCTGCAGGGCCTGCTGGTTCCTGGTCTGCCAAGACATAGGCAGGCTTGAGTCGATCGATAGAGACCGTGGTATGCCTGCCGTGCATCAGGAGAGTCGCTGTCTTCGGAGTTCGGTCGAGGACTTGGAAGGGGCCCTCGTATGGTGGGTGGAGAGACCCCTTTGATGCCTCGCAGCGTACAAACACCTCTGTGGCCGTCTGGAGGTCCTTAAAGACGAATGGTTTGTTCCCACCATGGTGTGAGCCAGGGGCAGGCTGGAGGTCCCTGAAGTGCAGGCGGAGATCCGTCACCAGGCTTTGAGCGTCGACCAGTGGAGCATCAGGGTGGGCACTGAGGAATTCCCCTGTCAGCCGTAGTGGCTGGCCATAGACCAACTCTGCTGCAGAAGCGTGGAGATCTGCTCGCCAGGCGGCCCTGATGCCGAGCAGAACGGTCGGTAGGATGTCAACCCAGCGCTCGGTGTTGTGGCAGCGGATGGCTGCCTTGAGCTGACGGTGCAATCTCTCCACCATCCCGTTGGAAGCCGGATGGTAGGCCGTTGTATGGGAATGGGTCATGCCCACCAAGGCAGTCAGGGCCGTAAACAGGGAAGACATGAATTGCCGGCCCTGGTCGGTGGTGATCCTCAGGGGAGTGCAGAAAGGTGCCACCCATGTGGTGTAAAATGCTCTGGCGACCGTGGCCGCTTCGATGTTTTCGACTGGCACTGCCTCTGGCCAGCGTGTGAAGCAGTCGACCATGGTGAGACAATAGCGGAAACCTCGGGATGACGGCAGGGGTCCCACCAGATCGATGTGAACATGGTCGAACCTGGACGAACCTGGACGAGGGAGGTAAGAAAGACCCTACCGGCGAGGAGACATGACGGAAAATCTTCGACCGTTGGCATGATAAGCAGGAACGAGCCCACTGCCTGCAGTCTGATTTCATGGAGGGCCAGACGAACCGTTGTGCAACCAACCACGCTGTAGCCTTGATGCCTGGGTGAGACAGGCGATGTACCACATCGAAAGCGGCTCTGCGGAAATTCGGTGTCAGAAAGGGTCGGCCGTCGAGGTCGACATGTCGCAGTAGACTTCCTGCTGAGAGTCTGGGATCTTGACCTTCACCAATTTAAGACCAGTGTCTTGCCGCAGGAACCTCAGCAACTCCTCATCGTCCATCTGGGACTGTGCCAGTGCTTGGTAGTCGAGAGGGGCGGTGACTGAATCCAGCCGGGACAGGGTGTGTGCCACAGTATTGGCGGAGCCAGGGATGTGACGAATGTCCGTCGTGAACTGGCTGATAAAGTCGAGATGCCTGGCCTGACGTGGGGAGCACTTGTCGGGGTTCTGGGCGAAAGCGAAGACTAGAGGCTTATGGTCCGTTAGAATGATGAAATCTCTGCCCTCGACCATGTGGCGAAACTGCCGTATGGCCAGATATATGGCATGAAGCTCCCTGTCATAGGCCCCGTATTTCTGCTGTGGTGGATTCATCTTGGCTGAAAAGAACCCCAATGGTTGCCAGTGTCCATGGACCTGTTGCTGGAGTACGGCCCCGACCGCAAAATCTGAGGCATCCGTCACCACGGCCAGGGGAGCATCAGGCACAGGGTGGGCCAACAAGGCCGCAGAAGCAAGGCTGGCCTTACAATCTTCAAAAGCTCTGCTGCTGGTAGCTGTCCATGCGATGGGATCTTTGCATTTGATAGTGCCACGCAGGAGCTCATGCAAAGGAGCCTGCTTTTCGGCAGCCCCAGGGATGAACCGTCTATAAAAGTTGATCATGCCTGTGAATTGGCGCAGCTGCTTGGCTGTGTTCGGGATAGGGAAGTCCAGGATAGCTTGGACCTTTTCCTGTAATGGTTGGGAGCCATCAGCCGAGATGGTGTGCCCTAAAAATGTGACGCGGGACTCGCAGAGGACACACTTGCCAGGGTTGATGAGGATTCCGTAGGTGGTAAGACGTTCAAAAAGTTCGGTCAGGTGCCGCAAATGTTCTTCCTGATCCTTGGATGCCACCAAAATGTCAAGGTAAGACACGCAAAAGTCTAGACCACGAAGGACCTCGTCCATAAACAGCTGGAAAGTCTGTGCAGCGTTGCGTAGACCGAATGACATAAACGGGAATTCAAACAGGCCGAATGGTGTGGTGATGGCTGTTTTGGGGATGTCACCAGGTGAGACCGGAATTTGGCTGTAGGCGCGGACTAAGTCTATGGTGGAGAAGAAGGTTGAGCCGTGCAGTGAGTGGGAGAAGTCCTGGATATGTGGGATCGGGTACCTGTCAGGTATGGTACGGGCATTCAGCATTCTGTAATCCCCACAAGGTCTGGTCTGGGGCCAAGCGGCGAGGTCTGCTGTGCACTCGCGGCCCTGCAGTGGTATTGATATGATGCACGGTGGTGTGCTGCACTGGGTCCGGAATCCCTGCAGGCCGGGTAAGACTGGCGAACTTTTGTAGCAACTCAGGGTACCGGGAAGAGGGAGCAGGTGTTTTGATACTGCTGATGTGACTTGTGGCAATGGAACAAACTGAGGTGAGGGATGTAGTACTATCCACCAAGCGCCCATTACGAATGTCGACAAGCAGGCCAAAATGATAGAGAAAGTCTGCTCCAATGATTGGCTTAGTGACCTCAGCCACTACGAATCGCCAAACCAAATCCCTTCTAAATCCTAAGTTGAGGGTGAACGTGACAAAGCCATAGGTTGCAATCTGCGTGCCATTGGCGGCCACTAGGGAGTAGGTTGACTGGGGACGCCTACCTGGCAAATGGGTACGTGGGTAGACACAGATATCAGAACCGGTATCAGTGAGGTACAGTACCTTGGTATCACGCTCCATGATGAACAAGCGGCGACCAGTAGGCAGGGAAGAGTCGTCGGCCGTCGTCAACGTGTCCCCTGGTCGTTTCCAGACGGGTAAGTGCATGGCTTCGTGCACTTGCTGGCCGCGTCCCCGAACCGGCGGTGGTACCAGCAGGCCCCTGGGGGGCCCTTACTGCGGGAGCGGCATCTAACTGGGGACGAACTATCATTGCAGCCTCTGTGCTGGGCATTACTGACGGTGGCTGCCGTGATCTCCTGCCGCAATGTTGTGGCCATCTCCCCTATCTTCGCTGACATCAGCACTGCCATTTTGTCCATCAAGGACTCCAGAGAGGCAACCGCAGCCGCCTGAGGTTGGGGGGGGGTGGCATCTGCGGTGGCATCCGCGAGGTCAGCCAATGAATCTAGAGACGAGCTCACCTGTGTGGCGAGGATCGCGTGGGTTGATGATGGTAGACGGCCCAGCCATAAGGAACGTAGGAGGTCATCGGGGATAGTCGTCCCCGCCAAACTGCGGAGGTGCTGCAGGAACTGGGATGGTCGCCTGTCGCTCATCTCCTCGTGCTCCAACAGCTGCTTCGTTTTTCTCTCTTGCGATGCACTTAACCTTTTGATTAGCTCGGTCTTCAGCTTCTCGTACTTGCCTGTATCCGGCGGCCGAGTAAGGATGTCACGCACTTCGGTGGCGTACTTACAGTCCAGATTGCCTGCCACATAGTGGAATTTTGTACTGTCTGCCGTTATTCCCGCGATCGCGAACTGATTTTTCACTTGAACAAACCACATCTCAGGATCTGTGGGCCAGAAAGGTGGTATGCGGATGGACACTCGGTCTACCGCCGTGGTAGATTGCTCTGGCGCTGGGTCCACCATAGTTGCTGCAGTGCACCCAAACCGGCTGAAATGCACTACTCACTTGTGGGATGTGATGTGACGCGAGTGACTGCGCAAATTCGCGATTTGCCGGAGATCGTACGCGGATGCACGAAGTAGGCCAGAATGTCTTTGCTCCCCCTACCCTGCGCAGCGCGGGAGAAAGCGCTGCGGACTAGTTATCGGAGGGGGGAAGGGAGGCGGCGCGGGTGACGGATGTCGCGGCAGGCTGGGGGCGGCGCAAAACACGGCGCGAATACCGGAGCGCTGCGGAAGTTCCTCCAGAAAGCGCCACGCTTACAAGCGACGTGAGTCGAAACACCCACTGTTTAGCGCGGCCCGAACTTGCCCAATCACGTCGGGGTCACCAATGTGGTCTCGAGTGTGGACCACTAACTATGTGAGCTGACAAGTGGGCTACAGTGAATGAAACAACCGCGGCCGTGGTAATGTATTTATTTACATGTAAACACTGCTACATTACGTTGTGTTACACAGCACGCTACTCACAGGCAAAGCTCTCGCGGCCACTGCTAGAGCCAGACTAAGTGTTCCTCCACAGTCTCGCAGGGGTCAGGTAGCTGCACTGCCGGCCGGATGGTACACTCAGCCCTCCACATTCCTGCGGCCCGGCTGAGCCGGCCAGGCGGCACATACGTCCCTGACCTTCGCACTCCTGCCGCTCGGCGCTGCGTGTTGCCAGCACGCGGTGAAGGTCCCTGCTACCTGCTGCGGGTGGCCGCTACAGTAGTTTTAGCGTATCTCTTCGTCTTAAGGTCTCAATATGCCGTCCTTGGACTTGGGTCTCGTTTTTATCTTCAGTTTCTCCATTATTGAAACCAATAAAGTCTTCTTCTGATGAACTATAGTCTGATTGAAGGGGTTGACACATATTCTCATTGGACAGTGCTTTGTTGCCTAGACCAGTTTCTTAATTTTCATGACATTGTAACTTTGCAGGCCTAAGGGCTATCTGCCTGCATAAAGGATAACTTTTTGTGTAATTTTTTTTATTAAATTGAGCGGTCCTCGTCTTGAAGCCTTGATAATGTTAGGAGGGATGGGAGTTTTAATTCTGGAACTTGTTATTCTTTCTTAATTGTGCATTAGTGAAAGCCCTGGTCGCAGGTGCTAGGCCTCCCCCATTCGACTTCAGACCTGTCGCTCCACTGGCCATGGAGGGGTAGGCCTAGGGGAAGGAGGGGTGTGTCTGGTTCCAACGGCTGGCAGTAGGGGCGCTCTTGTCTGCGAGTCAAGTTGAGAGGGGCGTTGTAGGCAGATACTCACTCTTCGGTCGGGCGTATAGGTGCCCCCATCTAAGTCTGGTTGTCTGTTGAATTCTTCGGGAGTCCCGTATGCGGGATAAAGGAATGTGTTGATGTCGTGATGGGAACTGAGTATACTTCTTAGTTCGCCGAGTGTGCGTGAGTACAAAGAAACAACTCAGACTTTATTTGGTAAAATTAACGTCAGTGGAAAAGGCATATTCTGGAGGCCTGGTAAGTTAGACTAAACTACCATCAGCTGTAGTCGGCATTGCAAAGTACATTCCCAGTGTGTGTCGCAGTACTCCTGGGTGTTGTCAGAGACTTCAAGGAAGGCCTGCTCATTTATGGCGAACACACGTTTTGTGGGTTCTGGAAAAGGGAATGCAGCTTGCTACACAAGAGAGTTCAAGAGGGATCGGCCCATTTCAAATTGGTCAGGGGAAGGAGTAATGGATTAAGAAAGCATTGCGAGATGTGCGTATTTGAATGGGAAGCATGAAAGTATAGGAAAGTGAGTGTGTGCTACGTTTGTTATGTAATTAATAGGAAAAAGGGAAATTGCCTTTGAGAGAGGCGTACTTTGGTATTTTTGCGTCGTAATTTATGAACTGTAAGGTGCATGTAAAATTTGTTTAGTTTGTGAATAGAACATTCTTAAAATTTACTGGATTTTCTTTGCTCAAGAATGGTACAAAATAACCTGGTATCACTAATAGTTATAAGCATATATTAGCTGATTTCTAGTCTCTTGCTCTAGGTTTACATGAGTTGTGGTTTTGGCATAATCTTAAGGGAGTGTTTTAGTGAAGGCCTTAAGTCTAGATGAGCAAATTGGGTAATTACGGCTCATAATTCCAAAGGTGACAGTGTATTGGGGGAAGGAATCACATAATTTTTTTTATATAAAAATTTTCAATTTCAATTAGTGAATTATGAATTGAATTATAGCCACAAGGCTAAAGGACGATGGCAGCATAGCTTTGTTTGAGCAAGAGTAGGCCTAGTATTGTTTAGTGATCAACTGTAGCCTACGTATATTTCATGAGAGCACTAAAAATAACTACTACACCAGTGAAGGGCTACACAAAACTTTGTTTTTGTTGTTAATGCAGAATTTCTTTTTGTGTCATATTTAAAATGGGGTTCAATGTCTGAAAGTAACATTTAAAGATTTTGGGATGACATTCAAAGGTGTTCATTAAACTAAAACAAAGTTTCAAACTTCATGTATATTTGCTTCTTAAATATTCTCCCTTACTGCAATATTTTTATTTTATTATTTGTTTAGCCATCTTCCTCTTAGTCACAACATTTCAGATACTAGACTGAATTGAAACAACTACTGACAACTTATGTGTACGTAATGTAACGAGATCGTCACAGATTTTAAAGTTTATTTATGTTTGATGATATAACGAACTGAGAAAGACTTTGCTATTATAGAAAGCATCAGGAGTTTTAATGTTTTGACAGTTCCCACCTTACTATAGTAATTTTTGTTCAACGTAATTAATTTAATGTTATTATTGTTTTGTGTTAGATTAAGAAAATCTCTCACTCCTAGTTATTTGTAATAGACGTTAAGCTATTTAAGATTGTTATGGAATTTCTGAAAACACTCTTATAACTTTTCTTCTTTGAAAATACTGCAAATATTTTATGAATATGTTAATATTATCAAAATTTTGCATAATTGTTTATTTAAATATTTTCTTAATTTATCCTAACATCTGCTAAATAATTTTAATGTAAATTTGAAATACTTGTTTAAAATGTTTTACTACCATATGATTGTACATAGTATAATTATAGTTTAACTTACTAGGTATAGAGTAATTATCTGTTCCAGAGAGGTTTCTCTGAGCAGATTGCAGGTTTTATACCTCTTTTGTTGATTGGTTGCCAAGGCAACGGTTTCCAATTTGGAGAAGAACATAGATTATATGCTGTATTGTACAGAGAGAGAGAGAGAGAGAGTTCCCTGAATTTTGCTAGGTGAAGCATGCGGCAGAATCGGCCCAGGAGAAAATGGAACATTTTCATTTCTGCCGTCAACCTAAGGTTAGGCTTGGGAACTCAATAGATAGAGGACAGTACGTCCGTCAGTTTTAGGCCATTTTGAGAAGAGGCCCGTCATCAGTAAAATAATTAGGCTAATTTTTGAAGTGTCATGAAGACGACGAGACCTTCAGACTACTTTGTAAGGATAGCCATGTTGAATATGTATGCCTGTAGCGTCCCCACGCTTACCCATCTTGTGTACAAGGCCGACCATTCCAAATGTTGACTTGGATATTCAAATCAAAATTTATTTCATAAAATTTTTCGTCTACTAATTTTAAATGAGTTTGGTGTGCCTAATTTTTGCCAACGAGCTCAAACCCAGAGGTCCTGTGTCAGAATATCATGTAAACCGACTGAGCAAACATACATACTTGAACTTAAATTTTAATTTTATCCCTAGCCGAGGAATTTTAATAGAACCTAGTATCAACTTTAATCAAACTCAAGATATTTTCTACTTTATAGTAAATTGTGTCTAAACTATGTGTTTAACCTAGGGTGAGAGATATTAGAATTTTTTTTTTTATTTATTTTAATTTTCTTCAATAAACTGCTCTATCAATTGAGATGTGGTGCCTATGTTTTAATGACGAATCTACAAGAATCTACATTGTGGTAAGAAAAGGTATCTCATGCAAATAGAAATTATCTTACAAATTAATCCCTTCTCAACTCACCTTAGTCACCTACACACAGAAAGTCACATCTAAGCATCATCATCAGTAAAAATAAGTAACATTTAAAGATTTTGGGATGACATTCAAAGGTGTTCATTAAACTAAAACAAAGTTTCAAACTTCATGTACATTTGCTTCTTAAATATTCTCCCTTACTGCAATATTTTTATTTTATTATTTGTTTAGCCATCTTCCTCTTAGTCACAACATTTCAGATACTAGACTGAATTGAAACAACTACTGACAACTTATATGTACATAAACACACACACCTAACCCAACATGTATAGATTTCTACCCACGTTTCTTTACTTGCCTCAACAATATGATTAATATTTATGTTTTTACAAGCTTATCTGATGTGAAACGAAAATAGGCCACTTTTAACTACTCAAAATACCCCTTGTAACTTCTAGAGATTTTCTTGTAGGTTGTAGAAACATCTTGTAAGTTTCTGAAACAGAAACGTGTCTGTGACTCGTTGTATGTTTTGGTTGTTGTTTTTGGCAATTTGTTTTCTTCGTCGTTCTTTGTATTTTGTTGTACTCGTCGAATTTTGTCACTGTGCTGTTCTATCGTGGGGTCCTGAGTTCATTCGTTCTGGATGTTCTATTTATTTTTATTTTACTGTTGACAATTTGACTCAATTCCTGTTGGAATATCGTGTTTTATTTATATATGTGCGGATTAAAGCCAAACCAGTCTTGGCTTACTTATTTTATCAGGTGTCCTGAGTTCATTCTGTTTCTGATGTTCAATTTTTTTCATTTTTTATTTGGTTTTTGAT
>PNEQ01063812.1:0-25533 GCA_003012365.1 Medauroidea extradentata | reverse complement strand
ACGTGTCTGTGACACAGGAGTAATTGTGTGCATAACTAATTGTGTTGTGAGAGTTCTAGTTGATTACTGTTTTGTGTATTTCGTAGCTTTGTGAGCTATTAAATCCAGTACTTAATTTAACTCTTTTATTTGTAATTATAAGACCTCTATCCCAAAGAACTCATGGGAATTGCCCACATATGAAGTTTATGTCTCAAACGTGTAACAATATTTTTCAGTAGTTGGCCACGAAAATAACTGTGTATAGAAATTTTTTTTCTCTTCAGGGACATACTGAATTAGTTTTTTATGTCTGCCATTTTTTTGTTTATGGGTAGTATTCCATCATAGGCCTTACACACAGGCTATTGATGGTGTGCGCCAGCAGGTTTTTTCCAACGCAAATTCTTCTTTTAGTAGCCTATCAATCCATGTGTATGGTTGTAATAACCCTGGTTTCTCTGCCCTGTACTAGAATATCATGTATTCATAAACGTGAAAAGAGATTTTTTGATCTTTCGGAATGTTCCCTAGGGACCAAATAAATAGTACTGATTTCTTATAGTGGGCCGGCAACCAAGTCTTATAATCGATAATGTCTTCCGCCTTCACTTTAACAATACTGGATGCTCTGTTGGCATTGTCATAAGATCGCTAACCTATCAGGAGTGCAAATCCTGTCTTTATGTCTTATTAGCTTTTTTGCCGTGCCAAGGGCACGGTCACAGGGCAGAAAAGAGTGTCCACTAACAGGAAAATAGTGGAAAATACATTTGAATTTTATAGATGACACCACGGAGAAAAAGAAACGAACTACAGTGTTGTTCTTGTTTTGACCACTGCAGACATCGGAAAAAAAACACGAAGTTAATCTATGCAATCAGGGATTTTTTTTCTGAAGTATGTATTTAGAAAAGAGCAAACTTCGTTAGGTCCCTTAAGAGCCACGCCTTCGTGGTACGAAAAAAATGTAGTTTCACCAGTTCTGTGAAATTCTCTTCAGTCGAGAGTGTAGTTACTTAAAGGCAAAAAACCCTGCAAAAAATCTCATATAAAAAAACACCTTAATTGGATATCACACCATCTTTTTTTTAACACACAACCTAAAATAAAACAACAAAACACTACAGCACAACATCCATAGAACATAGAGTACAGAAAAAGGGAAAATTAAACATTGCATTATTCAACTTACACAACACATAGAATTGGTCTAAACATTCCGCCTACCTTGTTAACTTCTGTTAACAACATGCATATCATTTCCGGTTAAATATATAACAATAATTTAAAGCACATGGGCAAAATTGAAAAAAATTTCATAATTCTTATTACAGTCATGCCTGAAATGGCAATGGTGACACTTTCGACACAGGCCTCTTAAGATCACCAGCTACAGTTTTCACCAACACTGTCCGTACAGGTCCATCTTCACCAGGAAATGTGTCAATGATACGGCCGAGTTTCCACTGCTGGGCTGGTAGTTTCTCATCCTTCATTATGACCAGTTCTCCTATCTGCAAATTTGACTTCTTCACCCACCACTCCGGCCGATTCAGAAGCCTGGAAAGATATTCTGCTGACCATAGTTGCCAGAAGTGCTCCACCAGGCGTTGTATCTGTTGCCATCTGGAAACATGGTTTAGTCTCTGTACTGCAGCTTCACGTTCAGAAATTGCCAGTAAACTATCTCCAATCAAGAAATGTCCAGCAGTAAGTTCGCTTAAGTCATTTGGATCATTAGAAAAAGCAGTAAGTGGCCGTGAATTGAGACAAGCTTCAACTGAAGTCAGCATGGTGTACAGCTCTTCGAATGTTAGATTACTGTTACCAATCACGCGATGTGAGTGGTACTTCATACTTTTCACTCCAGCTTCCCACAACCCCCCTTTTAGGGGTGCAGATGGTGGATTGAAGTGCCAAGATATGCTTTGCTCTGCAAGATGCTGCTTCACTGACAACTGATAATGTTATGTGTTCATTAATGCAAACAAGTCTTTCAGTTCCCTAGCAGCACCAACAAAAGTAGTTCCACAGTCACTATACATGTCACTAGGCCTACCACGACGTGACACAAACCGCTTCAGTGTTGCAATGAAAGCAGCTGTCGACAAGTCACTCACAAGTTCTAAATGAACTGCTTTGGTCGCAAAACATATAAACAGTGCAACATAGCACTTGAATGTGATATTGCTCCTGCCTTTACAATTGCGAAGACTGAGCAGACCTGCATAATCAACACCACAATGCAGAAAAGGTCGAGCAAGGCATACCCTAGCAGCTGTAAGATCTCCCATTACTTGCTCTGATGATTTTGCTTGATGGCGATGGCATTTCACACATTTTTTTGACAATTTTCCTGATAATGTTTCTAGCTCCAGGTAACCAGTATCTTTTATGGATAATTGCCTGGACTAACTACGGACCAGCATGAAGATTGTTTACGTGAGTATCCCATACTACTAGCTCAACAAGTTTACTGTGTTTTGGAAGTAAGGCGGGGTGCTTTTGTTCTTCTGGGATGCAGGCTTTGTTCAGACGTCCGCCCACCCTGAGCACCCCATCATCATCTAACAATGGACAAAGACTAGCAATGCAACTCTTTGCAGACACTTGCTTACCTTTTTTAAGGCACTGTATTTCTGACGTGAAACTTTCTCCTTGTGCGATTTTCACCCAATGGAACATAGCTTGATGAAGTTATTCTACAGATAAGGAGGAAGACATATTTCTTTCATCCCTTGTTGTTCTGCAGTTTTTTCAAAACCTTAAGCACCAGGCAGTTACTCTCTGAAGTCTACTCAATGATGACCATCTGTCTAGAATGGAAGTATCAAATCTGGTACAGGCTACAGTCACTACTTGTCTCTGTTCACTTACAATGAGATGCTTGTCGACATCTCCTGATGTCTTACATGGTAACTAATGCTCCTGCAACCATGCTGGACCAGACCACCACAGTGGATGACAAGGTAGCTCTGGTGGAGATAACCCTCGTGATGCGCAGTCTGCAGGGTTGTCCCTACCATCAACATGACGCCATTGGGATGGATCAACAAGGTCCTGGATCATTGAAACCCTATTTGCTACAAAGGTCTTCCAATGTTTAGGTGGTGATGCTACCCAAGCCAGCACAATGGTTGAGTCTGTAAATGCTAATATATTTGTCATTTTGACTGTCAACGACTTCCTCACTGCATCCAGCAGCTTAGCAAGAAGTACTGCACCACATAGTTCCAGGCGAGGTATGGACACTTGCTTTACTTGTGCTACTTTTGTTTTTCCAGCAACCAAGTGTACTATCATTGGTGTCATCTTCATTGCGAGATCTAAGTACACCACAACTGCATAAGCTGCATCAGATGTACCACAAAACCCTATAAGTTCCATGGAACCGGACTTTGACAAAATTATTTGCCTATCTATTTTAATATTTTTGAGAATAGATAGTTCCTTGTTATACTCTTCCCACATGTCGCAAACATAATTGGGAAGGGGATCATCCCACTGCAATTGCAATTCCCAGAGGGACTGAAGCAACAATTTTCCTCTAATTGTTACCGGCGATAGCCATCCTAATGGATCACACACTTTAGCAAGTTCTGAAAGCAAAGCTCGTTTGGTCATAGTTAATTTTGGTGTCTCTGGACTTACAGACACACCAAACTTGTCACTGCGTGGATGCCACTCAATTCCCAGTGCCTTGATTGACGTGTCATCAAACTTCAAGGGTACAACAGCATGTCTCAAAGAAGTTGGTACTGCATCTGTAATTTCTGGGAAACTGGACATCCACTGTCGCAGTTCAAAGCCTCCTTTCTTCAATAACTGGATAAGTAGACTCTGCAACTCTATTGCTTCACTGACACTGTCTGCTCCTGTTAAAAGGTCGTCAACATAAAAATCCCTAAGGACAACAGATGATGCCATAGGAAATGCACTCTGTTCGTCTATTGCCAATTGCCTTAGACTTCTGATGGCAAGGTATGAAACACAACATTCTCCATAAGTGACTGTAAGAAGCCTGTAATCTTTAATGGGCTCTTCTGGTGATGATCTCCAAATTATTCTCTGAAAATTAGTGTCCGCATTATGCACACCGACCTGGCGATACATTTTAGCAATATCTACTACCAAGGGAACTGTATGCTCCCTAAATCTTATAAGCAAGGAAAATATGTCATCTTGCTGTTTTGGACCCACCAACAACTTATCATTCAACGATATCCCTGATTTTGTCTTTGCCGATGCATCGAACACCACTCTCAGTTTTGTAGTATTGCTGCTCTCCTTCATTACAGCCAGGTAAGGAATGTCTTCTGATTCATCTGCTGAAATCTTCTGCATATGCCCCAATGAAAGATATTCATCCATGAAGTTACGATACAGTTGGTATTAGTCTGACTGTTGTGTTAGCTGTCTCTCTAGTCTGAGTAATCTTGAGACAGCCAAACTTCGCGACTCTCCAAGATCTCGTTGATCATCTCGAAATGGTAACTTCACTATATATTTCCCGCTATCATCTCTTTCATGGGTTGTGTTGAAATGATGTTCACACAATATTTCTTCTTCAGTGAACATGTTCACTGATTTGATCTCCTCCAGCTCCCAAAATTTCTCTAGTGTTTTATTCACATCCGACTGTACATGAAATACAGTTGCAACTTGTCTTATTTGTGTGTCTACTGGTACAGATAATACCCATCCAAATACAGTCTCAATTGCCACTGGAGATCCTGCTGGCCCGATGTGATGCCCTGGTCGAAGTAAATATGGATAGATATCAGCACCTAGTAGTAAATCAATTTTTCCTGGTGAATTTAATGTAGGATCTGCTAGTTTTATTCCCTTAATATGTGGACACTTATTTGTCAACTGTATTGACTCTTTGGGGAGTAATCCTGTTAATTTAGGAAGGACCAATGCCTTAACTGCATATGAGGGCCCCTCGCTGAATGTTGGTTGGAGGTTCAGATGAACTGGACTGACACACTGACCAATTGGTATTGAAGCTAACCCAGAGACAGAAATCTGAGAACGTTTCTTCTGCAAACACAACTTTTGGACACAATGTTCTGTCACAAAACTTGATTCAGAACCTGAATCAAGCAGTGCGCGAACTGTAATTTTCCTTCCTTTATCGTCAGCAATGTTCACAATAGCAGATGCTAATAGAGTTTGTGAAAATGCTACATCCTCAGCATGATGTGTTGCAACCTCTGTTTCAGCACTACCTTCAGATGCATTTCCTTTATCATCGCTAAAATGCAGCAAGGTATGGTGAAAACGATGACATAACCTACAACTTGAGGACTTACACCATTTAACAATATGTCCACTCCCAAAGCAATTAGAACATAATCCACCGTCCTTAACAAATGTGTGTCTTTCCTCTACTGATGCGCTTAGAAATTCAGGGCACTTATGCAATGAATGTTTGTCCTTGCATTTAATGCACATGTAGTCTGTCTGGGTGGCATTATGCAATGTTGAAGCACCCTTGTGTGGTACGCTCCTAAGTGTAGTTGTAATTTGATTTATATTTTTTGTTACTCCAGCTGCAGACAGGGCACGAGTTCTGTGTTCCAGAAAATGTGTTAATTGTTTAAATTTGGGTAGTTCCTCAGCTGTAAGTGACAACTGCCACTGCCTTTTTGAAACACTATCAAGTTTTTCTGTCACTAAAAAAAACAGTATTGAGTCCCAATGTTCAACTGGCTGCCCAAGAACCTTTAACAGTCTGGCACACTCCATCACATTATCCAATAACCTGCGTAACATTACAGCAGACTCTGACTGCAATGCTGGCTGCGAGAACAGTTGTTTTAAGGTTGAGTCAATCAACTCTCGTTTATTTTCATACCTAGCATTCAGAATTGCCCAGGCCTCACTGTAATTAGCACTACTTATTGGAATAGATTTCAAGAGTACAGCTGCTTCCCGTTGTAACAAACCTTTCAAATACTGCAATTTTTGTGCACCAGTCAGATTCGTATTGTTATGCAAAGCTGCCTCAAACAGATCTTTAAATGATAACCACTCTTTAAGGTTCCCACCAAATACTGGTAACTGCAATTTAGGTAACCTTACCTCACTTCTGCTGCTGTTGCTGCTACTACCTGCTATTTCATTACATTCAGTTTTCTTTAGTTCTACATCTGCTAATTTAACAAGCAGTGTTGTTAACCGCTCTGGAGCTTGGCCTAGATCTATTTCATGAAGACTGTATTCTTCATCCTTCTTTGCTTCAAGGCAAATGCTTGCTAATAATTTGTCAATCTCCTCCATCATTAGTATATACTGTAACGGCACCTGCATCACCAATTGTAATTTTTTCAACAGCTTTTTCTGCATGTGTCACAGTTGCCTTGAAAACCTTTTTCTTTGCTAAAAGTGCTTCCATTTCACCTGTAGCATATAGACACACTGTGGCACAATAACAACTCCCGATGGTATTCACAGATTAACTAGTACAGCTGATTACACATATCCAGGACCGGAGGACCAAAAATGTTCTGTGAAATTCTCTTCAGTCGAGAGTGTGGTTACTTAAAGGCAAAAACCCCTGCAAAAATCTCATATTAAAAAAAAACACGTTAATTGGATATCACTCCGTCTTTTTTTTTAACACACAACCTAAAACAAAACAACAAAACACTACAGCACAACATCCATAGAACAGAGTACAGAAAAAGGGAAAACCAAACATTGCATTATTCAACTTACACAACACATAGAAAATATTGGTCTAAACACCAGTCTTCAAGTTGTACACACAAAATTCAAACATCCAGAGTTGTCTATAATAGAACACCTCCTGAACAGGGATACGGGGCAAAGGCACATTCTGCATAAAATTTAACGAGATTGCCATTATATTTTCATTTTTATGGCATAGTTCTTTCATTGACCTCAACTTTTTGTAGAATTTGTTTGCTCTGCGCTTGTGAACGATCAGTTCAACAGCTGCTGCTTTTTTTTGCATTGCCATTCAGATGAGGACTTTTAAGTTTTTGGCTGAGTTCTTCACACGTGGAACAAACGTCAATTTGGGGACGTCCGAACTTAAAAATATAGTTCTCTTGGAAATAATTTAAATAGAATTTGTATTTCACGTCCAACTCTGGATGTAGTTTGTTGAACAAGTCAAACATTTGTTTTACATCAAAAGATGCAGGCAAATATTTTTTCTTTATATTGTTAGAATAGTGAACTTCATGAACTGGAAATGATTCAATATGGTTAGCAATAACAGCACAAGTAGAATCAGGTGTCACATTATGTCGACTGCCTACAGACTTCCCTCTAATGTCGACGGGACGTTGACCGGTTATCAGTAGCTTATTCAGTCTGCGCACATGTTTTTCTCCTCTACAATGCAGATTTAGAAATACTTTTTTACGTACCTCTATTTTGATGTCCCTCACTTCAACATGGTATTTGAAATTCATGCTGCGGCCTTTTGGTTTTTGGGTGTCCGACTTACGTTCTCTAATGCCATGTTTTGCTTCGATTAAGCTCTGCCAATAGGAATCTTGAGTATTCTTATCTTCAAACGAATTCTCTTTTTCCAAAATTGTGATGTGGTCATCTTCTGACACCAACTCGAAACATTTTTTGGAACACATCAAATAAATAACAAATCATCAAACATAACCTATACTAGTACTTAAAGTTCCAATATTAGAACGTTATAGATTAAATTAAATAATTTAAGTATTAACAAGTAATAGTTTTATTCATTTCATTGTATAGAAATTAATACTTGCCCGCAAGGTGAGCCTGTTTTGCGTTCTGATACGTATTTATCAACATGGTTTACATGAGCTCTCGTATTTTGGCTTTCTTTATTGCTTCACTTTTTAATTCCCTCTTCTTCCGTCTCTTATTGCTTACTGTGTCACTCCCGCTATCACTCATATTTTATGTTTAATGTATCATGTTTAGATTGTAACACTTTCTATCCAACATAATAACACATTTCAAATCACAGAGTAAGTACACAAACATGTACAAACTCACAGCTAATACCTTAGGTTTTGAATCAGTCTGTTGGAAAGGCCACATCTTCACTTTTGGCGCCTCCACTTCTACAATGCATTGGAAACGGCCACCTCTCCGAAGATGTGGCCTTTTCCTATGAACTGCTCACTTGATACTTTTTATTTAACCTGCACGAATTCATTGTAGAAATGGCTCTTTCACGTCAGTGGAGTCCATTCATGCAATAAAGTGAGTAAGAGAAAAAAGTGGAGATGTGGCCTTTTCCAACAGACTGATTCAATTACATTCCAATGCTCCTGATCCTGACCATCTTTTCCAATCATCTCCTTTCCTTCAATGAGTTCCACCTCCAGTTCCATCAACATGACTGATGGCCGAAAGTTCCCTTCATCCTCACCAGCTTGCCCTTGCCTTCGCCTTTCATCCATCTCCCACTTTGTTGCTTCTGTTTGTACTTTCTCCAATCCCCGCACGTCCAATCCCACGTACGACTGAGTCCCACTCTGCAGCTGTTTACTCGAACATTGGCTGTCCCATCGTTATGTATGGGTCACTCCTCAAATAAAGTATTAATTCAGTGAGTTTATAATTTAAAAAAAACTATTGTAAAATCACAGTAAAACCATACATTAAAATGATCACCAGTTTTACAATAATACATCCAGGGCAGTGGCAGGGATCGTTAATTTAAATCTAAAAACTTATTATTAGTTTCAATATTTGCTTGTCCATGGAGGTGACAGATTTTGGCCACGGAGGTGACGAATATTATGTGTATAGTGCATTTAATTATGTAAACGAATAAAAATATTTTTTAACATTGTATTATTTTTAATCTTATTGTAAATTGAATAGAAAATAAATTAAGGAAATGTTAAGAAGAACATAGACTGAGAATTGATATCTTGCATCTCATCAAGTATATATTGTAACCTATTGTTGAGAACACAGAGCAAGGAAGGGTTGAGAATAAGTGGTTTAAGTTTACAAACAATGTCTTCTATGTTAACAACAGAGTTTCTTTATGATGAGAACACAAACTTTTGTTTGATGAACTACATTTCCTCACGATATTTGTTGAACTCATCGTAGTATATTTTTGATTAAGTAACTCTAATAAAATACTTGGCAGTTTTTTTCTAGTAATTTTTTTTAATGGACCACTAATACTTTGTGAACGCTAACTTCTTTTTTTGCGTTCTGGGCACCGAAACGGAGATGGCTCTAACTGGAATGTATCGCGTCCGTCAAACTCATCATCGCCTCTAGGTGCGCAGTACTAAACTGGCACGCATTATTATTTTTTTTGAAACCGTTTTTCAATGAGAAATCAAGCGATGACCCTGTTATTTTATTTGTGGAAAGTATGAGGTAAAGTCCAATGCAGGTTTCTATGATTTAGTATTTCGATTATGGTTGATATTTTCTCAGCTACAGCAACGCGAATAAGCAATGTTTAGCACTTTTGAGGAGCTTGGAAACTAAGATTTAATTAGTGGATGACATATAAAATCATATAGTCTCAGTTTGAAATGTGTCTTCTTTTCGTAGATAAACACATTGGAAACATTTTAAATAGTTATACAAGAAAAATAAATACTTTCCTTACTACGCTACAGCATGTCTCACGCGCCGGGTCAACTATCTCTTCAGGTTAAACTTTCTAATCTACCTTCCTTATCTTCAGAACAAACATCTGAATATCTAAAGTTTCCTTTTTAAAAATTTGACTGTTTTCTGTAGCATCTGAACTCAAGTTAAGGAAAATATGGCACTGTAAAATTTAATTTAATCTCACTAACTTTCCATTTTGTCAAAGATTTCTCACTATAATTGTCTCTATTACTAGTAAAGTTAAATTTTTATCCATTATAGCTCTTGGATTCAATTTGTTTAAATTTACTGAGCATATTGATTAGATTGTTAAATGAGTTTGTGTCATATCTGGGATGTTTGGGTCTAATCCCGGACATAGGGGTCCTGATTGACGTAATTATTAGGGTACGTACTTCCCTTACACCAATACGAGTCCTGCAAAGATCCGCCCCAGAATTTTTAATTGTGGGAATCGTGCCGGAAAATGCTGCTGGTCGGTGGGTTTTCTTATTGTTGATCACCCATTTCCGCCACCTTTGCATTCCGCATCGCTACTCCATTATCCTTGTTATACCCTCACAAACGGCTCTTGATGACAAAGTTAGGAGCCACTCAAATACTCAATCAATCCAAAGCAATACATATATTGGGATGTTTTTTTTTCCAAGGAGGATGTGTATAAATATATATACATCCTCCTTGTTTTTTTTTTCCTAACATGAATTTTGCTCCACCTCATTAGGAAAAATGCTGTTGCAGAAATTTCATCTTACACTGCCTACGAATTTAATTATGTGTCTAGTATGTAATGTGTGTGTATACCTATATGAGGAAATAAAGGTAACCATTTTTTATATAATAATTTGCAAAGGAAACAGTCGACGGGAAGCAGATTGATTTTACCTATTCCATAATGACTGCATGATTTCATACAACTCAGTCATTGTTCCCTTTCACCCAGATTATTTGGTGTATCTTTGTTGTTCCCTTGAATACTTCAGTATTTATTGGTGTAATACTTTCAAGTTTCGATATTGCAGATAATTCTACTGTATTGGCAATGACGGCCTTTCAATTTTCTTTGAGTTTTGTCACAAATGTTGGAAAATCATGAATGTCCTCGTCCTTTGCAACAATCGCATCAGGGGTCCTTTTGAAGGAGCCTCCAATTCCGTCAGGTACACCATTACCATGGCCACTCTTGAAGTAGTGCCAAAACATTTTTTAGCGCACAGCATGGAGGACAAAGAATGTCCAAAGACTTGCAACATGTGTTTATATTATATTGCGTAGAAGTCCCGTGACTTAAAAAATTCACAATTGATACACCAGGGTATAAACTGTTTGATTTTCTGTGCTATTGATTTCAAGTGGGCAGAAATAGCGACAAAGTCATATGGATTATTTTCTGATACTGATACAAATGTTGATGGCTTTTGAGACCTGTAAGTGGATATCAGTAATATAGCACATATGTATGCAAAGTGCTCTGGGGTTTTGATCCACCAAAATGAGCAGATTGAACCTCCTTGCCTTATTTATATTGATGACTTTCAGGCAAGTCTATGTGCAGTAGTATTTCATCCTTATTTAAATATTTTTTAATTTCATCAATAGAAGTACACTGGTGCTGTATGTTTGCAGTATGTTTGCAGTATGTTGTATAAGCCGAAGCAGAGAAGTTTATTATGCATTAACTAATTCCTCTTTTGTACATTTGACTTCTGTCTTGACTGTTAGTTGACAAAGCTTCTCCTCGTTTTTATCAATCACTGGTACTTTCCTTGCTATCCGTTTCTCTCGTAAGACATTTCTTCAGAACAATATTTACATTCAATGAACTTTATTTCTTTGCTTCACAATGTTTGCATCTTCGTTCTAAATATTCTTAATTTTTCTTATCACTGCAACATAAGCTGTTAATCACATCAGACGATAAGATTTCTTCTATTAACTATAACAATTTCAGTTTCTAACTACCACTGAAATGTTTTCATGTACCTTACAGAGACTTGTTTCGCGATATACAGCACTGGGAGTGGTTATCCAAAGTTGTCTGAAGTGACAAAATGTTTTTTACTGCTCATGTTCTTCACAAAGCTGTTTATGTAAGATTTTTAACGAATCATTCAAACAACGCTTTTGTTTCTTCATTTTTCTTCTTGTAAAAGTCTCTTTTTTCCTGGCATATGCTCTACGGTTTTTATCGTTTTCCAAAAAGTCCCTTATGCATTTGCAGTGTTTTATTTTTGTCACAATTAAAAAGGTTACTTTGTGGCACTTAATTTTTTTGCCTCATCCTAAGATAAAATATTGAAAGCATGTATCCAACACACTTGTTTCCTGACCAGTCCACCAGACAACATAGCTGCCTAATTTCGTTTAACTTTTCTACATTTTTCTTGGTGGAAATTATTCCGTAACTGTTGACAGATACATTCGTTAGCCAAACGTTTTCTTTTTGAAATTCACCGACCAGCAATCAATCCCAAGCGATACATATATTGGGATGTTTTTTTCCCAAGGAGGATGTATGTATATATATATATATATATATATATATATATATATATATATATATATATATATATATATATATATACATACACACACACACACACACACATCCTCCTTGTTTTTTTCCTAACACGAATTTTGCTCCACCTCATTAAGAAAAATGCCGGTGCAGAAATTTCATCTTACACTGCCTACGAATTTAATTATGTATCTAGTGTGTAATGTAGTCTTTACTCTAAAGAATTATTAAATGCCTAATTAAATGAACTCTACTTTAGGTTAAAATATCATCTTGCAAAGTCTTAAGAAATTATTATTTAAACATTGTGAATACCAATGTCTCCAAATGCAACACCATTTTTAAAAATGTACAACTAAGTGGCTGCATTGTTTGTAGGATTGTATTTTAGTTAAAAAAAAATTTTTTTTATGTAATTCTTATTAATAATCAGAAAATAAAGCAACCAGAATAGTGATACATAGTTTGGTCATCATGAGGAAATAAAGGTAACCATTTTTTTGTATAATAATTTGCAAAGGAAACGGTCGACGGGAAGCAGATTGATTTTACCTATTCCATAATGGCCGCCAATTTGAACGTTTGCTGTAGAATTCCTTATGATAGTGCGAAATGATGTTGGTAGTGCACAGACGTGGATTAATCGTCTTATTTTATTTCTAGTTAAAGTGAGACAACCCCACCTTATCTCCTAATCTGTCAATGAAACTAAATTAAGTGTTTCACAACACACACAGTTGCAGGACGCACCCCACTTTGGCGCGGCACGTAGCCAGTGATTCCTAACTGCGAACTCTGCCGGCAATAGCAGTTCTTTGTGAAATAAAACATTTAAGGCCTTATTAATAGTCGTAAGATAGTTCCGAGATGATCTTGAGACCATCTTGTGCCAGTTCGTCCATGGTTGGTCCTGACTTAGTCCGGACCGAGTTTACCTTATTCATAAACGCCAACTAACGCCGGACTAAAAATAGTCGCGGGATCAGCCTTGTACACTGTTTGCAGACGCTTCGCGCATGAGCACATCACTTTTTAACACACAGGCAAGCATTCGCTAGTGAAAATAATTTGAATTGAGATTACGTTTACCCCGAAATATTGTTTCAGTTATGTCATATAGCGAATATATTGTGACTATAGTAGTACATTTTACATCAATAAGTCACTTTATTAAGATATGCTGTAAATAAATTTAAGTAAATTTTTTTTACCGATAGAACTATTATCGAGGCTGTTGTAAAGCAGTGTTAACGCTTTCGCTTTCTGACTTAAAGTCGTTAGATCAAGTCTTCATGAAAAATTTTTTTTCTAATTTCTTAAACTACTAAATTAATAGTCACAGGATACCGAAGTTACATTTATTTAATCGATATTACGTCCAAACTGACAGTAAAATCATAACAAACATAAGTTTATTCGTGGTAAAAGAAATCGCCTTTTTAAACAATAATGTAAACTATTGTTGATGAAACACGAGAAAGAATGGGGAAAAAATCCGTAACACATATTGTAAAAGCATAGCAGAATTCAAAACTAATATATATGGTATATACAATACATAAACATGTATATTTCGCTAGTCAAAAATATTGTTAAGAACGATATGTGCTGTGGCATTATGTAAAGAAGATAAAGAAAGTGTAGCAGCAAAATTCCGCATGAAAACGTAGTAAATATATATAAGAATATTTTGTGCAAATAGAGGTGTCCATACCAAAATATTACAGGATATGCTGTCGTGACGTATTTAACGTTTAGTTACAGAATGTACAGAATAAATGCACTTATAAAATAAGAAAACTGAATTTTTTTCGTTATGTACAATTAAAAACTAACAAATTTAAAGAACAAAAAAAAAAGAACATTTGCAGTAGACGGGATTTGAATTCACAACCTTCGAATTACTGTGCCAGTACCCTACCCTTTATTTTTTTTAATAAAATGTTTGGTGCAGTGGCGAGGTGGTAGCGTCCGAATCACCCCTGCACCGAACACTCTCCCCTTTAATGTGACTTATTGAAGCAACCCCAAGTAAATGTTGTAAGACAAGAGACAAATTGGACAAACCCAAATTTTACACCCAGCTAGACCTGGGAATCGAACCCAGAACCCCTTGTATTGAAGACGGTTTCCCTGAGCTAGCGAGACACACCTTTGAGTGGATAAATACATATTTACATAACATTGTAACATCTTTTACGCAAATCGAACATTTACGGTTTAATGTTGCTTATAGCAATAATTCCCATCTTCTTAGACCTGATAAAATATTATAATTTACCATTATTGTATTTATTGATTTCTTACAGGTAGCAACACAGATATGTTTAATTACTCGCTACTACGAACTTGAAGCTTACTAAAGGCAATGAATATTTTCTACTGTCACTAGTGATAGTTAAAGCTCCAAACATATTACAAACGTTACAAGGAAATAAATCGATAAAAGGAAATGAACAATTTAAACTATATGCTAGATTTCAGCAAAACGTTTAAAACTGTCACTCATAATCCCAATTTATAAATCTAGTCTGCCTGCAATTACTTCAGTGTATTGTTAAAACTTTGTCCAAGTTTTTTGCATGTCAATTTGCTAACATATACATTTTTAATTTTTACTTCATTTCTAGGCGCATTGTTTGTTCTTATTTACATTAAATAGTTTTAGGATAAAAATCTCTAGATTTATATTCAGTTTAGGTAAACTCCAGAATTAATTTTATTTAAATAATTCGAATAGCTTTTAATGCAAATATTTCGTAAGTATGTTTCACATTATATTTCTCTTGAAATGTCACGATCACAAATGTGTGTGCCACATCAATGTAAAGATTGTTTCTCTGTTGTCATACTATATTCTCTTGTTGCTTGTAGCTATACCTAGCTCAATTGTAGTTTAGGAGATGATACCTCCAATTTGGACGCCGCTTAAGTCGACTTATCTTAAGGTACATCCTATTGTTTTTATATTTCGCCTGCGATTTCAAAGTTACTAATGATGACAGAAAATTAATTCATTTCTGACACACCTGTACAAACTTTTTAGAACCCACTTAAAATTGCACTCTTAGCTGTTCATTGCGTGAATATTTCTGTACGTCTGTCCGATTTTCTTTAGTATCAATGCAACGAACTTAGCAGTTATTTACTTTCGAAAATTGGACGCATATTATGTCAATGACACACTTTTTTTGGTTAGATTGCATCAACATATTCCCAATAATGTCTCAATTTTATTATAGTATAGGTAAATGATAAACCTGCTACCCACAATCATAAAGGACCTGTCCCATCATATATTTTCTCTGTTCCAGTTACCGTGATGCTGTTTACAGTGATCTCAAGCAAGCCGTGTCTGTACAACTACAACACCTCCTAGCTAAACACGCGTGTGGAATATTAGGTATTCACAGTTTGACATCTTGGGAGCACATTTGTTCTCACAACATAACATTAAATGGGTTACATCTTGGAAGACAAAACCCCTTCATGTAGTAACAATTTGGTTGTTCTACTAGGTCATCGAAATATAAAACATATTTACTCAATTGTTTACAGTTATGTACAATGGAATAAAGTTCAGTATAGCCAGTCGCTCTCAACAAATCAATCAAACAATCAAAAGTATTTGCGAGAAAAATTATGTTTGTTATTATGATAACATTAAAGTAGAAAATTGTTGCTGTTTTGCATCACATTACGAAAAAAATTTAGACACATAATAATTACATAACAGCAAAATTTTGCCACAATTTGTGTCTATATATATATATATATATATATATATGTTACAAATAACAAAATTTAATTTTGACGTTGAAAAGTGCTTTACGCCGTGCCCATAATACGTGACATTTGCCAGCGCAATTTACATGACGTCTCTTAAACACAACGTAAAATACAAGCTTACATGTATTCCGTTTTCCGTTAATATCGCTTATGAGACAGTGACTTATGATCTTAATGTAAGATCAATTGAATATAATTAAATAAAATAGAAAATTATCAGTACACTGCTTCCAAAACATAAGAAAACTAAAAAAAAAAAAAAAAAAAAAAAAAAAAAAAAAAAAAAAAAAAAAAAAAAAAAAAAAAAAAAAAAAAAAAAAAAAAAAAAAAAAAAAAAAAAAAAAAAAAAAAAAAAAAAAAAAAAAAAAAAAAAAAAAAAAAAAAAAAACCAATTTATAAAATTTATCCTACTGTTTCTTGAAACTCTTAAAATTACCTTTTGTTCTTATTTGTACACTGTGTGACAAAGAAGCCAAAAGAAAATTAATTTTACGATTTCTAGTTCGTTTACTTTGGCCTAGCTGAAGCACACTCTACCTGAACTTGCGACTGCACTGCGACAGCTTTGTGCTAACAAACGTGTTATCTTCACAACAACGTGTAAATGTTTACATGTTTTACGACAACGACAGCACGATAATGTCACTATTAAAAGTTCTGTAGAGGCAAATTATCGTCTTAAATGTTTACGCCATATTGCTGCTTGTTTTAAGAGGTATTTGGGCATTGTGTGCGTCCACATAGTCCGTGATGTGAACGACATGTAAGAAAATCTGTTAACGGACACGAGACATACCATGATCGTCGAATGACGCATGTAATACGCTAGCCATTGGCAGCCGAAACTCGCTGGTCGTCACAGCCTTTTGCGTAAGTGTTAGGAAGAAAAACAACTACTGTATGTAACAGAAGTAGAAGAGGTAAGATTGTGACGTCATGGTGTTCTGCTTGCCGCGGAGAAACAGTACGTTTCCGGACAGATGTTTTTTTTTTACGAGACCGTCGTGATCCCCTCTACAAGTCCTTACACTGTGTAGTGGGAATAAAGATTCATTCTGTACAAGCATCGTGTTGGAATGTTAAGAAACATGATCATGCATATCGTTACATGCACAAGAAGTATACAAATTTACTAGGAGTGTGTAGAAGTGCTCAAGAGGTTACGAATGACCTGTAAGCGAATGGTTTATTGCACACACAAAAACCGAATGTAAGTGTTGCAAGTCGTGCAATGCAAACTGTGAGCGTGTTGGTGGGGCCGTGTGGAGCCCAGCATAAAGGCGGTTACACAATTAAAAACTTAAGACATTTGACTTTATGATAGCTTTCAATACATGCGCTTCTTATGGATTCGTGCATAATGACGCCCGCAAAACTAAAGTCAAGCAAATTTTTTTGACTTGGCGTGTCTTTTAAACAGAAAACCTGAAGTCTAAGTCAAGATGACCGTTCCCAAACAACCAGCTGATTATTTATGTAAAAATGAAAAATGTTTTTGTAAATATTGTTTTTTTTAGTTTGCAGTCCTGAGATTTTACTAAAAGTTAAACGGCGTGTCTTAAACGTGCTCAGAAAATTTTTATAAATATATATTCATAAATTAACTATAAGTTTCGTCAGTAGACAACGCAGCTGTTCTACAAACTATTATAAAATATATTAAATATTTTAGTGATTCGTGTTATTTTCGTAATATTAATGTGATATGATTTTAACGGAAAATATATAATGATTTCTTGTACAATGTTTCCGTTAAAAAAAAAATATTCCCTATTGTTTTTCAACACCACCGCCTCTCCCCACACCCTTAAAGACCGAAGAATTTTCTTGAGGAAACCAGGTAGGAATTCTCCAAAAAACATGAGGGTGTTTTGTTTATTTGTTTAAGCATGACGGTGTTTTGTTTGCCGTGTCGCTCTTATCGCCTTCTCTCTGCGATGTGCTAAAGTAACTCAAGTGTTTCACAGCTATATTGCCAATACCTGTCAATAGGTACGCTATCAGTTTAAATCCACTCACTCCTATGCATGGAAATCCGTGCTACCAACTTAAAAAGGAGTAATGCCATCTAGGTTTATGTTAAGTTAAACGGCAGTGAAACAACGAGCGGGCATTTAAGGCAATGGCCGAGGCTGAAGAACAGCGCCTTGCCAATGAACAAGCAGAGGCAGCTCGGGCAGTGCTACGTGAGGAACGGGCAGAGCAGCGCAGGGCAGAGCTTCATGCACAGCAGATGCGGCATGCTGAGGAACTGCACAAGCTGCGAATCAAGAAACTCACTTACGCTAGTAATGATGAATTGTAAAAATAGCTGATGAAGTTGTTCTTGTAATTCAGCATTATTTGCTTACATGTGACATGGTATACATATGTCTCCTGGGGAACTCTCAGTGTAAAAAAAAAGAGTAACACATTGCGTGCTGTACCTCCAGATATTTACTGCTTGCAGTAGATGTCTAAGGTGATGTGGAAACTGGCACAAAACGGATAATCATTATCAGGTAAGTGTATTTTTTAAAACTTAAATGTATACATTCTAACAAGCTGTGATATTAAATGTGCACCTATTACGTTTACTTCTATAGTGTATCACATGTGACAGTACTTGTAAAGTAAGAATATTATAACAGAACTTAAGTATGAATATAGTATAGACATAAAAGTTAATATTCAAGTCAAATGTCTTTGTGTAGTAATGACAATAAATTAAACCCTTTGTACTGTGAAGTAAATGAAATAACTGTTAGAAAGTACGTATAAAGAAATACTAATTACACGGCAATACAACACATGCTATTTCCATAAAGTAAGAATATATGTATCAAACAACATACACACTAATACTGTACATTAACACAGCAGTCAATTTTTAACATAAAAAGATTGTTTTACTATTTTCACTTTGCCCGCCATCTGACTACTGCCCCAAGCTTTTATTTAACAGGGTTACTACAAGTCTGGAAAACGGGATATAATAACTTTTATACTCGCAATTGGGCTAACGCCCGGTGGTGAGCATACTCCTCCCCATCCCCACAGCACCAATCCTCCTGTCCCTTCCTAAACCTTCCAACCCCCCTCACAGTCACCAACTCCTCTCCGTTCTCCTCCACACCCGTTGAATCTTCTCACTGTTGCTACCTTTACTCTCAAAAGTTCCCTTAGTTAATTTGCAGGCTAAACTTTCCCATTTTCTCCCTATTCATCACCCTATACAACCTGACCAGCCTTTCCACTATCCTGTCGTCCCTCAAAATTTTCCATCCCAATTCCTTCATGATCACGCTAAGCCTAAATTTTTTTTTGCCATTTCTATTTATTCATTACCCACCTCGCTGCCTTTTTCTGCATCTTCTCCAGCTCCTGCACCCCCACCTCACTCCGCAGCAGCATATTCCAATACTAGACGAACAAATGTACAAAATGCATTTCCCTTCACCCCACCACTAACACCCCTTCAACACCCTCCCGAGCAGTCATAAAGCCCTTTTTTCCTTATTAACCACTCTGTCCACCTGCTTATCACAACCCCTAGACACTTATATTATGTGGTTTCCTCTATCTCTTGCCCCTTCCATCTGTATACCTCACTACTATCTTCTTCGTATACCTCACCAACTTGGATTTACGCACATTAATATTTAGTCTGTTCTCCACTGTCCAGGACCACAACCTATCAATATCCTCCTGCAAGTTGATTCCACTGCCCACCTCTGCATACAGTACACAGTTATCTGCAAACAATCTTATTTTACCTTCAATTCTGTATCCCAAGTCATTCTCCTTAGTGAATAACAAAGGCCCCAACACTCTTCCTCCCCCACTGGAAAAATCAGGAAATTTCAAAGTATTCAAGGGAAAACCTTGAAAAGTCAGGGAAATTGGTTCTTATGACTGAAAATTCAAAATTGTAAAACAAAGTTAGGGCTTAGCGAGAAAATTTGGCAGGCTCTTGTTGTTGTTGTCTACCTATCTGGCTTAGCTTGCAAGCTGGAGCCACATCTTCATGCTTCCAGGCTTAGTAATTGACTTTTGGACAGTTGCACAACCATTCACTATATAAAAATGATATCTTGAGCATTTAATTCACAAATTACTTCTAGTTAATTAGAACTGATTGCCTTTCTCTGGGTTATGATAGCTGAATGCGTTGAACACATGTTAATTTTCCGCAGTACATTTGTAAACATTAAAGTTTTCAGAACTGATTTTCTAGTACATTTCTTCAAATTAAATTTATTTGAACATTTGAAGTAAAAATATTGTGACATATAATTTTTCGAAAAACATTTGAAACTCATTCTTTCTTGTGTCACTATCAAGGTAGGATAAGCTTCAACTTTCCTCGTAGTCTGTGCGTGCGTTGTGAAGACCATGTGGCACACGATCCCTACAACTGCCCGCATGTCACATAAGTTACCGGTACTTCATAATTAAATAAAGTGAATTGCAAACAATGTGTGCATGCAAGTATAGAGTGCTAGCAATTTGTTAGATTCTTATTTCCTCTCAACTCAGCACTGTAGTTGTAAACTCTTGTTTTGTAGCACACACCTAATAAATATACATACTGTATGGTACTGAATGTAATGCATTATTAGGGGTTAATCAGAGTAATACCATTTAAAATGTAAATCATAAAATGGTTTTGTCTACACATTTAACTACATTAACCAAATTTCCTCTCACTTTTGCTCAAGAGGATACTAATGCTGATTACAATACTCTTGTTGATTCATTATTTTGTGTCTGTTTTTTTTTTGTTCGCATCATACAATATTTGTTGTATTGTTTTTTTCCTTAATTTCATACAGAATTGGATACTTGACACAAATGCAAACTGAGCTTCTAGACACTGCACCAACACAGTGTCCTTCTACGCGCCAGAGAAGATATACACACGGCCACTGCACTAGCATTAAAAATGTTCCATGTGTTTGCCTTGCTTGAGTTGGCTGGAATGTGAAATACTTTAGTGTAGTTGTTATTAACTACTGTTTTATAAATATTTTCTTGCGGCACAGGAATTCTTTATTACGGAGAGACTGCGGCTCCCATGCACCGTATACAGTAATTTTTCAGTTCATGTGTACTCAGTTCTGAAAATTTCATGGAAATGTCATGCAATTTGTCTTAGTTCTTGTACCATATCTGTACATGTCGTAGTCTTTTTGACAATAAAGAATTAAATTTAATTATTGGTTTACTAGTAACGGTGGAACTATTTGACATATTTTAGTAGGTATAGCAGTACTTGCAGAGCATTCGTGAACGAGTTGTTTAAGAATAGCTCACAAGAAACTTTTTCTAGGAGCTTCTCGTTCAAACAGAGGCAACCTCACAACTAAGCATGGCTACAGCAAAGCTACAGTTAATTGGCTAGTAGATTAAAATATTATATTTTAGCATTTAATTATTCTGCTTGTGAAATTTTATATTTCATCTTATAGGCACAGAGTCAGAAAATAAAAATAATGCATTAAAAGATTGTAACGATGCATGAACGTATGATTTTACATTTGCAATGTAGAATCATCCAAATGGTGAAAACTGTGTTTAAAAAGTATTTACAAAATTTCAGTAAAAATAAATTTAATTTGCTTGTGTAAGACATGCTCCGTAAATTAACATGTTTAGGGTGGTTTTATACATTTAAGAAAAAATTTTACACATCGTACATACCATTTATCCCAACAAGTAAACATTTGCTTCCTTTTTTATATTTAATTACAAACAAACATTGCAAACTTCCCAAAAACTTTATTTTCAGAGACCTGCACTTGTACCTGTAGTTGATACTAGTACTAACCATTATGCTCCTTGAGTCAACATCACTGCAAATGTACATAATCTTGCTAAAATTTGTACATAGTAAATCAGGAAATTTTAGTCTCATACGCACGTTTCATAGAAGTCAAAATACTACACCTGATAATGTTACTCAGCTTAGTAAAAAATTTGTTAACAGTATCTTGAATACGTGAAATCCTTGGAGTATCTTGAAAATTTGTTTACTATTACACATTACAAATCATTTGATTTAATGGTACAGCCTACCATTTGTGGCTTTACAATTGAGCATTCTCAGCTCATTTTGCTACAAATATTTGTTGCAGCGTGAATGACAAGCTGCTTGCAGCTCTTCGTTTACTCACAGGCTTTATACAGCAGTACGAGCTAATGATGTGATGGGTTAAGCTCAGCTTGACCACACATGCTGAAACAGTTCCTGAGAAATAAAAAAAAACATACATAATCCAAGAATAAAGTTCTTCGATAAAATGTACTACAACCGATTAAAACTGCAAATGTTAAGGAATACAATACATACAATATTTTATAGATAAATACAGTAACAAGATTATGAATATTTTACGACGATACAAGTAAATTACATCGAATAACAAGTCACAATACATCGTATACTGCCCATTTTACTATAATGATATAGGCCTACTGTATTGTTACAAGCTTGCGGGCTAGGTACATTTAGGGATGGAGGACTTTGATAAAATAAAGAAAATAAAGGTAACCTAGTTTATTTACAACTGTTATACAAAAAAAAATCTATGTCTATAAAGATTTATCACAATCAATGGCAAACAGAAGAAATAACTACTATTTACATAAAGGATAAAAAAAATACATCTACACAAGTTCTCTGTATATAGAAAGGTTACTAGTCACTCACAATGGTGGACCCAAAGAAATAATACCGAAGAATCTTTCTGGCCTAGAATCACCTTCTTCCTACTACTTGCTGCGGTCCCACTCGCTGGACGCCCTTGAACAGTTGTCGCAATCCAATACTTGTCACTATCACTTCAGATCACACTAGGCACCTGCCAGCAAAAACTCTCTCGCTGCTGCTGCAGCTCCCCCTTATATACCCCACCCTCCTTCTTCTCGAATTATCTCGGCAGGTCTCTGTTCTCCAACCTCCTGGAAAGATGTCGCTTCAAAGTCAAGCACCACCCCGAGAGATAAAGAGGGAACAGGATCATTCCAGATCACGATATTTTCCCTCGGTTACCCGATACTGGGTGCAGGTGGTTATCATGGAGTAATACAATCCATGAGGCACCTGAGGAGGTCTATTAGCCCTGCCGCCACTGTATTGTATTTCGCCGCCCTGCCCGACAGCCACGGCGCCTTGAATTGGGGGGAAGGGGGGTGTCCTAGCTCCGTCAACACAGTATCGTACTACACCGCCCAGCCAGACAGTCGTGGCTCGCAACGGTATAATACGACTCACAGTGCTCACAATTTGGCTACCGCCTAGTGGCTAATACATTTCTGTGTCTCTGACGAAAACCAAACCCTTTCTGAAGTTCCCAACATCTCTCAGTCACCAAATTCTCCCGCAAAACATTCCACTCTCTGACCGACCTAACAAGCACATCCTGCCAACCATGCACTGTTCTTTTCCACACCTTCTGAATCTTCTCACTGTTGTTTATTCTCCCCTTGTACCCTCCCAGAGTTTGCCAGAAACCTATCATCATGTACAACCAAACCAATCTTTCCTCCTCACTCTCCAGTCCAAGGTGCCTTTTACACTTGCATGTTTGTCTCATTCTGCTGCTGCATACTCAAACACTGGCAAAATTATTGTGAAATATGCCTTTTCCTACACATCACAGCTAACTCCTTTCAGCACCCCTACTAACATTTCAATACCCTTCTCCACTACGCAGTTTTATCCACTCTTGTCCATCCCACATATGAATACTCCTTTCTGCTCATCTCTTCCTTGTAAATTACTATATCTTAATTATGCATACACTCTGCCCCCACAGCCTATCTATGTCTGCCTGCAGGTTGTTCTCGTTGATTGATTCTGTGTAGGCTACAACATACAATCGTCTGCAAATAATTTTATCTTGTCCCTTATCCCACATCCCATGTCATTAACCATTATAGAAAAAAATTGCATATATATGTGTATGTGTGTGTCTATATATATATATATATATATATATATATATATATATAGACACACACATACACCTAAATATGCTAAATTCTCTTTTAACTATGTTCTTACATACATTTGACATACATTCAAGGAACAGGAAGACTATTTCAAGAAATAATGTGTACGTGTCATATTTTGCGGAGCAATTAAAACACATTAGACACCAGGTGAATAACATAATAACTCTTGCAGGAATAAATAAAACACAGTAATATATTTGAGAATTTCAACAGCAAATAAATGACATCAGTCAAATGTCCTAGGAGTTGTGTAGACAGTTGATAATGGCCGTGTCCTAAAAAAATGGAACAACTGTTGATATCGATATCAATATCAATTGATATCAATATGAAAAGACGAAAGACAAAGATTGTTAGGTTTACGAGAAAGAAGGTTAGGAGTACGGAGATAGAGAAAGCTTCAAAATACAATTACATAGGAATTATGTTCCAGGACAACTTGAGGTGTATAGAGCAGTTAGAGAGAGTGGTGTCTAAAGAGGGAGAAAGGCTCTAAGTATGCTGGGAAAAGTGTTGAAAGATGTTAGTAGCAGATTGAAGGAAAATGTGTATATTGCTATGGTATGGCCAATATTACAGTACTGCGGCAGCAGAGAGGGACCCGTACGTGGAATTTGAGGTGTGGAAGTGTATAGGGTACTTAGACGGGCAGCAAAGTGGGTGAGAAATAAATGGAGAAGGCATGGGTAGGAGGCTGGCAAACACAAAGGGAACTTTCTGCCCTCAGTGAGGTTGCAGGAATTGGGACGGAATTAATTGCACAAGAGTGGAAAGGCTGGTCAGGATGGTGAATGGCTAGGGTGGCTGGTGTAAGTTAGGGTATTAACTGAGGCAGAGTATAGAGGAAAAGGGAATAATTATGAGAAGATTCCGATGATTAGTAGAACACAGCTGTGTACATAGCCTATTCTTAGAAGGTATGTGAGAGTGGGGAATTAACTTCAGTTGAGCTGGTAATGGTGAGAGTGATTGTAATGTAAATAAGAGGTTTGGTAGGTGATAGCGGTGGTTATATCAGTTGTCCAATTGCAAGTGAGATATATTGTTATTTTTATATTTTTACTTCAAATTATATAAAAAAAACTGTGTGGAAGTACGTGTTGGGGGGGGGGGGGAAAGGAGTTGGGATTGTAAAAATTATTTTATTCTAATTATCAGCTTCATTGTATGTATGTGCATTATACTTTGGTCGTATCGTTATGTACTGAACTTTTACTCAATTTATTAAATCAAGCTACAAAATGTTAGTAAATTTAATTTTAGTTTAAATTTTATGGTATGACTTATAATTAGTTGCCGTGCATACCTAATAATAATAGTAAAAATATTAAAATAAATGCACTTACTTTATTATGGTTATCCACTCAGTGCCAGTTTCCAAATCACCTTAGAGATCTACCGCATAGCGGTACATATATGGAGGTACAGCACACAATGCGTTACTCTTTTTTACATGGAGAGTTCCCCAGGAGGCATATGTATACCATGTCACTAGTAAGCAAATAATGATGAATTATACGAACAACTTCACAAGATGTTTGTACAATTCAACGTTACTTGTTTACGTGAAAACAAGAGCACCGCTCAGTGGAAATTTCGCTGGATGAAGATGTTCCTCACATCAGCTCCAC
>PNEQ01063811.1:13353-25635 GCA_003012365.1 Medauroidea extradentata | reverse complement strand
TTTATTTTTTTATTAATACTACACTCCTTATTTCTGAACTTTGACTTCATGTACACAACTGCAAAGACAATTATTATTTCTTACAATCACTTTAAACCCAATTTACGAATCAGATAGAATGGCATGATGTTTTTTGTTTCTCCTGAACATTTCACTTTTTGGACATGTTACCTTTTTGCTAAAAGCCCCTCAATTTTCAAAATGAAAATGTTTATTTACAAACTTAAGAAATTTTTTCCGCTAAGATTACCGTGTTGTACACAGCAGATTGTATACAACACTTTAATACTCAACTGTCGTTAACAGCACACGAAACCTACGGTGGAGAAGAAATGTATTGCAAAAATCAACATATGGAACACGCTCATTGAACTTGCAAGTTTAGATTCTACGTCTTCTTATATACCTACTTTATCCATGGCACGATCAAAAATAAACAAAATGTATCACTAATGATTTGCTTGCCTTGACGTACGTTTTGATTGATTTTTAGACCTACATTGTACTAATGCGAACGTTTAAAGATAATATGGTGGGAAAAAAATATTATGCAGTAAGAAGATATACGTTACCGCAACTATGTATGTTTTCAATTCTCCCGGTAATGTGTAGCAAATTAATAGTCACCTAGAATACCAAAGCGGTCGTTGTGCCAGGAGGAACATTCCAGCGGCACTAGTGATGAAGGTGGCATGGAAATAAAAATAAATAAAGAAAGCTACTTCCCTAAAAGCAATCCAGTTTGGAATTATTTTTATAAAAGTAAAATTTTACAGATAAAGCTACTGCAACATTGTTACCTCCAAACAAACATTTAACAGAGGAACATGTAGAGGAGTTGGTGTTCTTGCATGAGAATTTATTGGTTACTGTCTACCAAAGAAGACCTATGCCTATGTTATATGTAGTATTTTTATAAGCATATGCTATGCAATCATGTATAAAGACTAAACCTTAGTTACATTAATTTGGTTTTTTCCTCATGAGGTTGGATCTGAACAGTAAATTAGGTGTTTGTTTTTATTGTAGCTTGGTTTGTGTTACCTCTATAAAGTAGGAAATTATAATACACAATCAAAGTAATACTTCATGTAGTTTGTCATTTTATCACCAATGGCAATGAGTTAAATAACATTGATAAAGCAAGCATGAATGCCAAGCTTTTAGCTACTGTGCTTTCAATTGAGCTGTCATATTGTGTAAAAAGAGCAAAGCTACTCGACTCGTAAGTACTCTATTCTTTCTTACTACTCGGCTCGACTCGACCTCAAAATGTGCTACTCGTGCACCCCTAAAATGTTATTGCATGTACATTTTTTTTTCCCACAAGTAACGTGTCTGATTTAAGACTGTATAAACAATAATAAATATAATATTATGCTGGTCCCGTATGTTTTGTAAATTTCTTCCCACAATTTTATTCATATGCATTTTAGTGTTGTTCACATGGACTGAACCTTCAAATGCAACAAAAGAGGACTTTCAACGATTCAATTAATTTACAAATCTGTGCAAAGGAAAGTATTTTAATAAAATACTAGACAATAGTTTTACACACCTTCGCCACCTCTATAAATAACATAAATATTGCATGGATATCGTTAGTCTGCTTGGGTAGCATATGTTAATATTGTATCACGTTTAAAGCACTATATTGGAATTTCTCAGGAAATGTGGGAAATGTACTGGAAATAGAAATACCACTTTTGCTGGACACCCTTTGTATGTTAACTGGGTTTCTTTTTTAGATTTTGATTTTCATTATTTTCATTTATTATCTGCTTGTTCCTTGTTTTATTTGACCCAATTCGTTTTTTTGGAATTGTATGTTGTGTATGTATCCTGTTGAGTAAAGCATACTTTGCGTATTTATGTTTTTAAATGTTTTTAGTTTTCTTTGACAGTCATTTATTTATTTCGTAATGGAGTATATCCAAGCAACTAAATTCAGTCATGCACTCCTATTGCATAGGGCTTTCAAAGATAATTGTATATCTTGACACACGCCTCGGAAGAATGGAAGTTGAGGTTTGATATGTGTGTGTGTAAAGTCACTGCGTTTCAATTACTGCCATGCAAATAGGTGTGTGTTCACAGAAATGATTAGATTTATTACATCTGGTTGTTTGTTGTCGACTTTTTGATTGCCTGTAGGTCTTGGCGTACTTAGTGTGCGTAGTTAAAGCCAAGGATGAATGGATTAATCACTAAAAAGAACGACCCAGAAAAGTCATGACCTGCACCAAAACCCTCATAAAAACATTCAGGAATAAGCCTCATAGTCCTAAACAGTGCTACGGATGTCCAATGGGCAGAGAATCTACCTAGGTATATTAAAGGGACTTTATATTTAGGAGTGTGGTTTTAGGGAATCGTTGAAGATTTTTTGCTTGTGTAAATTCTTGCATATTTTGCAGTTCGATCATGCAGGAAATATGTAACAGAGTACATCTTTAAAATGTATGGTGGTGAAGTTAGCTGGGTCACCAGGAAACCAACATTTGCTTAGTCCATTACAGGGTCAGAATGACTTAAAATTACATCAGAATTACTTAGGCTAATGCAATTGCTTTTAGATTTAGGTATTAAACTTTAATAAATGTGCATATCTTTATCAGGAGATAATCAGTCTTAAATTTTTGCTGTTGGAATTTGATAATGTAAGCAGTTAAAGCAAATAAATTTTAACCCTTCCCTGTTTCGCCGTTGTTATCTCTGGCAGGTATTCTGTTTGTTAACGCTCATAATTTTTTTTTAAGTAAATTACTTGTGGCCTAAAATTGTACAGATGTTTGGAAGTCTAAAAGCCTAAAATATAGTTTGCAAAAGTTGTAAAATATAACTGAATAGTAGAGATGGATGATCCTGATCCCAATCAAAATTATCAGTCAATTTCTTCAAAATCAGAGTCGATCCTACCAGATCATTCACAATACACATTGAAAAATTTCGTTGTAGATCGTAATTTTACATTTTCTGAAGACGTGATTGTAAGTTTAAGTTACACATTGAGGTACGGTTGGTGTTGGTGCCATAATATGTTTGTCAGTATGTCTTTCGATGTTTGGAAAAAATACTATGTATAACACTGATTACTGCCTTTTCTACAATTAAAATTACCAGAAACCGTAATTTTACAAGTATAATCGTTGCTAACGTCTATGTGTTAAACACCACGTCAAAATGTATGTAAAACAATAGCAATACTTGATACAATAATACATTATCGATAAATTACAAGAGACCTGTTCCCATGAATGTTGGCCATCGAATAGCCGAGTGAGAGCAGTGTATTTAGTGATCTTAAGTGTGATATCACGCAGCCGTTTTGGTCACGCGGTGCAATGAATAGTCCGAGAATATTAGTGCTCCTGCTGAATGGTGTGAAGGCCAGGGAATATTTTATTTTTATCTGCTCTTATGGTTGACAGTTTCATGACTCTCCAATAAATATTACGTTTCAATTTATACATATTAGTGATTACCATATCCAGTAGAACTCCTGTTTTACATATTTAAAAGGACTGAGAAAAAAAAATTAAAAAGCGGGAATGTTAAAAAGTGGAAAATTGTAAAAAAAAATTTTTAACATTACCTATTATACATAACTAACAAGTGAATTGAACAGCTTTATAAAAAATCTTCAGTTTATAAAGGTTAGGTTACCGTAAGTAATGTTAAGTAACCTAACCTAACGAAAAATGGAAAACTTAATGGTAAAATAACAGAACCTAACCACAACCAACAATTCTTATGTACTTCCATTTTTTGGAGGTTAACGCCCCACACAGTGCAGAGCTTTCTTCTATTTTACAATTTTCAAGATTTTGTTTAGAGTTTACGTTGAAATTTTCAACTCCTGATCAAGGGAAACTTGTGTACCAATATGTTTATTGTAACATTAAAAATATATCCAGCTTTTTTTTAATTGTGAGAGTGAGTTTTTATTTTTTTCTGACATTTTAATTCATAAACGTCCATGATTTACTGAAACGTGAAATTCAAAACGCAATGTTTACATTTCTGTGATCGTGAAGGCGTGAAATATTCGGCACATGTTGCCAATATTTCGAAGGAATATTTCCCTTAGTGTTTAGTACGCCGGTGTACGTTAAGCGTTGAACTTGCTACGTCTAGTTACATAGTAACGTGTAACATATTCTAGTGAAATATTTTGGGCACTAAAATCACTTTCATGTGAGAAAAATAACTTAATGTATTTAATGTCAGTGATTGTGTTTGGATGGACTATGCAATACTTTGTGGTAACACTGCAATGAAAGTGGCACCACTGTTCATATTTTTCATTCGCGCAAGATGGCTGCGAGTACTGAGCTGATGAAACAATTGTGTAAACACATGAGAATGGACTTTCCATACTGTTGGTTTTTTTTTTTTTTCTCTCTCTCAATATATGATTGATTTTGTGGATACTAGTGGTGCTTCAAATAAGAATTATGTACATAGCCACACACACTACAGGATGTGAACTTGCATAATAGGTTATTATTAGTGTTTGTTCGTGATGTAATGGTATTCTAATTGATGAACTACTGCACAGTAATTTCATTTTACTGTTGTGCTTTACTTTTGATGTTATATTAAAGCTTTTTAGGATGTCCACTTCAATAAATTAACACCTTATTTATATTTCATGTACGTACATTGCAGGAAATGCATCTGCAAAAACTAAGAATGCAATGCATTAATACTGTTGGCTACACTAGGTACTTTTAGAAATATTCACCCATTGCAGTAGTACGTAAATAATGGGTACGTGAAAATGAGAATCTACTGTAGTACTTTTTATGGTGATTATCACATTATACTTTATCTCTTGTGATCATTAATTTTATGAAAACAAGGGTGAAACATGTATTTTTGTATTTATCTCAATTAGGTATTGAATATTTCAGAACATAATGATTTTAAAATTTAGTGACTTTTTTGGGTAGTTTTATATACTATGAATGTTTGTTGTAGCAATAATTATTTTCATACAATTTATTTATTTTCATAATAACAAACCTAGGTTTTTAACACTATAGTATATTAGAAATATCCTTGATGCTATAGACACTATGTCCATAAAAAATATAAACCAAATTATTTTTATTGGCACAATTGGTAGGATCAGCCACAAATGTATCAATATCGGCAAAATCTGCATAATGTGGTTTGAACCCATCGCTACTAAACAGGGAAGGGATTGAATATATGCTTATGAGAGATCTATATCAAAATAATTTAATTACATTATGTGTATTGCTTCAGCAGAGCAAAAGGCAGATATGTCGTTAAAAACTTAGCAAGTGAAATCTTTATGAGACATACAAACATCTGACGATGATTAATGTTCCTATCCAGTCATACAGCATTTAATGATCTATTGAGGAGGATTGTTGAAAAAGCCACAATTTATCAGTGTTTGTTAATGTAGTTATTTCAGTATTTGGACTGTGTAGATGTGTGTGTGTGTGTATCTCTGTATCTGTGCAGTTGAGAATAACAGCAAGTGCTTTTAGGTTGGAGATAGTTGATCTCTGGCATCACATTTATAATTAAGCATGCAAAGAACATGTGTTCCCAGTGTGTTTTTCATTTGTGCAGAGTTACGTAAAGTGTGATTCTTTAGTTGTGGTTAACCATGAAATATGTTCTGTCTTTATTTATATTTCACTGTTACGCGGGGAGTTCACACAAAATTTTACTTGTTTTAATAATTTTTATATTTGTACGAGGTATGATTTGTTTTATAGATGTACATTGATGCTACTTTTTACAGTAATGGAAATTTTCGAGCATTCAAAGTTTTTGTATAGTGGCATATAAAAGCCAAAATTTGCATAAAATTGTTTTATACAAGAAACAAAAACCAACTGGCATACAGAAATTAAATAATTCACACTAAAAACAGTGTCACAGGCTACGTCAAGACATGTATAAAAGCACTGTATTGAACTTTTTTATTAAAAAATAATTGCCAAAAATGGTCAGTTTTTTTTTTAATTCTGAAATTTTTAAAAAATACAAAATAATATTTGATGTGATTTTTTTATACATGTCTAGACGTAGCACATGACACTTCTTCTGTGTGAATTATTTAGTTTCTGTAATTCAGTTGGTTTTCGTTTCTTGTATAAAACAATTTCATGCAATTTTGGCTTTGATATTCAATTATATAAAAACTATTAAAGTTAGAAAACTTTAATTACTGTGAACAATTGATAGTATATATGCCTATAATAAAACTATATATTGTACAAACATAAAAATTATTAAAATTTTGTCGGGAGCCTCCCCTAATGCTGACAGAGTACAATGACCATACCTCCTAACAGTGTTCACTTTGTTAAACTGTAGTTTATCACGATTTTGAAAGCATGTATCTGTGTTCCCTAAACATTAAAATTCATTTCATTTGATTTTCTTGTGCTTTTTTTTATTATTATAAAATTTTATTTGCTCATGTATCCTCAGGTCCCAGTAAATGTGGTCAGTTGGAAGTATATGGTTAACTCAAAAATTCATGACAAATAGGATAATCAAATAATGCTAGGGCAATTTAAATATCCTGGTTTCCTCAACTTTTGTATACATATTTTATTTATTCTCAAGAGCTGTCACAATATAGTGAATACTTTCTAGGTATTTTTGGAGCCAATTGACAGTATTGAAACAATTCCACCTGCACGCTGGAAGCTAACGTGTTACATTTGCAAACAGCGAGGAGTTGGTGCATGTATCCAATGTCACAAGACAAATTGTTATGCAGCATTCCATGTGACGTGTGCTCAACTTGCAGGATTATACATGAAGATGGAGACTGTACGAGATTCCCATGGAGGTATGTTAAAGTTTAAATTCAAGTATAATGATGTTAATCTGTAAAAATGAATATCTATTTGTAATATAAGAGTTCCTATACAATTTGTCTGATCGTGCTGATAGTGTAACGTGCCGCTTCTCCTCTCGATCTTGTTAGCTGCATGTGCCATCAGTCTAGTACTCAGGGGAGTATGAGAGCTTGAGATCTTTATATCCAGGGTTAGTTGTAGGTACGACCCAGTAGTACTGAATTACGATGTAGTGCCAATAACCAGAACTCAATTTAAATAACAAGAATCTTGAAATTTATTTTTCCTTTGTAAATAACAGTCTATAGTTGTTACAATACACAGGCTCTGCCTGTACCACTGGCCAAAATTCCCATGACTATGCAGATGGTCAAATCATCGCTCAATTACTATTCTCCGCATCTGCTCGCACCAAGACACTCTCAAAAAGCCCCTGATCCAGCTACACGGGATGGCACAAATCTTCGCCCGTTGGGTTTCCGGTCTCCAGTGCTCTAAATCTGCACTAAACCCAATTCCACAAGCAATATTACCAAGAAGTCACAGAGCCTGCGTAGAGTACTCATATTAAATTACCTTTGTTCTCAAATTCTTTTATATTTTCACTGAATTTGAATGATGGATTTATCATGAACAGTGCAGCAAAATAGTTCTCCATGGTGGTCAGTTGAGAGAACCCCAACTGGCTCAATCTCCATACCTGACTGTTGGATTTTTATGGGGTCACATCAACTCACTGATTTACGAGTCACCTGTGACTAGCCATTTATGATAGCCACACCAAACATTTATGTACGAGTCTAGGCCAACCTGATTAGCCGTTGGTAGCTGTGTGTTGAAGTATGGGGACAGCTATTCGAACAGTTATTATATTGATGTTCATAAATACGTATGTAGTACGTGCAAATGCACTGCTTCTATTTGTGCTCTGTTCCTTGTTCTGTAAAATTTAACTCTCTTATCTAACCATTAAGACGGTGATTGGCGTTGGCAGTTACCACTAGCCGGCGTGTTTGCATTCCACCACTGCTCCATTTCTACCTCATTTCAACTTCACCAGCTCCCAAGAAATTACTCTTAAGAGGCTTATGTAATGAACGTAATTTCTCCCATGTGAGGTGCAAAAACCTGCGAGTGATTAGGCCGACTTTGCTACACGTGGCGTACCAATTGGAGCGTAGTATTTTTTCTAGTATTAATTTTTCTGTACCGCTTTGAAAATATTAATTTTTCTGTACCGCTTTGAAAAGTGAATGTACACATTAATTTAATGGTAGTATCAAATACCCTATCATTTCGGCTTACATAGGCTATTTGTGTGTCTTTGTTCTTAAGAAATCGAGTGGTACTATTTTGCTGACATTGGAGCAAATTAATGTGGTTTTTAGAGTATTTTTGGTGCCTCCAAATCATTATTCTAATAAGAATACTGCGTGTTTAAGTGTTATTATTTCAAGTGTATCTTATTTTTGTAGATAAAAGGGTTGAGAATGTCTTTACCCAGTTCGCGTAGAAATATAACTCACTTGGCACCCTACAATATCTTTCAATCAATACATGTTAGATGTCAATACGTCGCCCAAATCCACTACCGTACTCAGTTTAACCATTCAATGCTGCAATCAGTGTATTTTAGAAAGCCGTTGTATTGCCTACCTCTGCGGGGTTACACAGCGCCCTCGTATTTTGATTCACATTTTCTTGAAAACGGTTTAACGGAGTGAATTAACACAAGAGGTACTTTCTCCTTAATTTTATTACCACTTAATTTTTATGAGTTATTTGCACAAATAAGTTGACTAACCCCTACATACGTAGTGAAAGGGAATGCTGCATCAACCATAATTTCACAGATTCATTTGCTCCGATTCTTAGAGCTCTATGCCAATTTTGGTGGCTACATCTCTTATACTTTCCAGTATTTTTCAATGAATTTACTACAAAATTTTGTTTTCAACGTTGTGTAGCTCCCTTAATATTCACCACACAATAGTGTTGGTCAGTGCAACCCCCATTTAATTTACATAAACAATCCCATCCCAGAGTTTGGCACATGAATTCTAGTCCACGCTGTGTATAACAAGTATAAAAAACATACAGACAAACTTTATTATCCCTAAGGCTGAAATAGAAAGTTTGAAACAAGAAACCCATGGTCCAGATAACATATGAAGATATGTAGATGCTTCCAAAGTTTGAGAAAAAATTTCTAATTATTGTTTTATTTCGAAAATTACTTGCTTGACAGATTTATGGGTACCAATAAGCGTACCGAAATCAATAACAGTGCAAGGGATTTGTACATTCAATACACCTCAGACATGTTCAATTGGAGTGGCACCACCCTTGTTAAAAAAAAAAAAATGTACGTTACGTTAAAAATTTGCTATTTGTGACCACAAAATTATAATATGGCTGCCAAATTATAAAGACACACATTCCTCGCAAAAACTGTGTAACTCTCGTCCTTTAAGAGTAATCATTAAATGTTTTTATTTCACAGAGAACTGCTATTGCCTGTCAAGTATGCCTGTATCTTTCGCATGTTGTATGTATATAGCAGGTGCTCGTGCATAATACGTCATACAGTTGAATGGGACACGCCCACTCCGTGCGCATTGGCGCGAATGCTTGTTGGCGGGTTTCCTTCCACAACATTGAGAACTTCTTCATCCACATTTGGTGTACATACATTCCTTGGGTGACCAGAGCAACCTCAAACTTTAAACGCGCCTGTTTCACGCAGTCTCGGGTTGACAACTTCTGAAGGTTTCGTGATGAGGTTGTCGCCATGCAGGCAATCTATCTTGATAAAATTGTGCAGTAGCAGAACCAGGTCTGTCATTTTGGCATTGGTGTACGTTGTCATGTTGAATTGTAGCACGATGCATGCAAAACAGTGAAGTGTGGGTTTGTAGTCTACTAGTCCTCTCCCATGTTCGGGAAGAGAAACTACACTACCAATAATGGTAGGGGGAAGTTGGGGGAGGGGGAACCACGACGCACACCAACATTATTAGCAACCACAATAACAATGCAACTTAAGATTCCTAGTTGTTACAAACCAAGTGCCCACACGTAACACTGGTCTGGCCAGCAGCAAGTCATACCCAGCTGCATTCTTGGTAGGCAGTAGCTCTTCTCAGTGAAATAAAATATTTATGATTACCCTGAGGCGATATTTAGACAGTTTTCGTCACAGACATTTCTTTTCTAATTTTGCCAACGTTTTATTATTTGTGGTCACAAATAGCAAATTTTTACCGTCACATACTTTTTTTTTTCAAAACTAAGGGTGGTGCCATCCCATTTGGACATGATTGAGGTGTGTTAAATGTACAAATCCTTCACGATATTATTAATTTAGGTGACACTTACTGGTAACCATAAATCTGTTTCTGTGAAGCCAGCTGTTTTCAAAATATCACAATAATTTGAAATTTTTTCTCAAACTTTGGAAGCGTCTACAGCTCTTCCTATGTTATCTGGACCACGGGTTCCTTATATCAAACTTTCTATTTCCGCCTCAGGGATGAGAGCAAACAGAGTTTGGTCAGCGCTTAACATCGAGGTCTTTAGCGCTGGTGGGGATGACATGATGTGAGTATGGAGCAGCAACGGAATGAATGGGCGGAGGAAACGGGAGATCCCCGAGAAATCCCACAGACCAGCGACATCATCCGGCACGAATACCACATGCGAAAATCCGGTGACCGACCCCACCGGGAATCGAACCCGGATTGCCTTGGTAGGAAACGAGAGGTCTTATCCCTCTGCCACCGCGTCCCCCTGCCACAGGAATAACCTGTTAAGCCCGGGACACAGTATGGTCACGTGATGTGTCACGAGCGGGCGAAATGTGAACAGCCAGTTGACCCTGGATTCAAATGGCACAAGTACTCACTGTCGTCACTGTACGCTTGTCACGGGACATCACCTAGAAAACAGGTAGGGCGAGTACCTCACGCTGCTCACATTGTCTGTTGTAGCACACATTTCGTGAGGCATGAGCTACGTTACTAGTGCTTGGTGTGGAGGAAATAGTAAAAGAAGCTTTGCACCAAAGGGAATTTCTATTACGATAACATGTCAAAAAACTACAGAGATCAACGTATAAAAGGCAACGCCTGGGGAGAGATAAGGAAGGAGTTGCAAATATAACGGATGCAAACATTTATATTGTAGGCTTAATATAGAGGTAAGCCTTAAAGGTGTATGGAAAGGTACCATGTCGAGTGGACAACTTGGATACTCAATCGTCAGTAAATTCTGAACAACTCATATAAATTCGATGAGATTTTTTTGCCAAGTAGACATTATTCCAACGGACGTTTATTTATATAGCACTATACAATAGTATACTTTTCATTCAAGTAAAAAATAAAAAAAACTCCTTTTACAAAAATGGTGGTTTAAAACCACAAAATCCACAAAAATGGACAACTGTAAATTTAATAATTTAGAATAAGATAATACACTCCTCCCCCGTTTATCCGACTCTGTTTTAACCGAACCTTCAGTTAACCGAACCGTTTTTCTCCGTGTGATAAATGTGAATACATGCCCATTAATATGTACAAACATGTAGTATGATTAGCGCGCGCAGCACGCAATTGCTCTGTGCGCTGTGCCGGTCACGAAGCGAGCCGCGAGCGGTACCGGCAACTGAACAGGTGGATTGGTCGGGGAAGGGTGGTGGTGGACGGGTAGGCAGGCAGTCGGCCGCTGCAGACCAATGTAATCGGTTTGACGAGTGTGGCAATTTATTTATTTATTTTAGCATGCAGGCTCTGGTGATAATTCTGTGTGCGCTTGCCCGAGACATATAAAAATAAGCTTGGACGGGTGAAAGTAATTGTTCACTTGTCCGTTGGACAGGTAATGCTAGTGTTATTTGCCAGCAAAAATAAGCGACGCCAACATTGGTAGTTGCTTTATTTTCGCGCGCTAGTCGTGAACTGTGTTTAGCGGTGGCACAAAGTAAAGTTCGAAGACAGTTAGCAGTAACAGAAGTGGGGGCACGTGTACTCATTGACTTTGAGCAAGGTTACAAGTTTGTGATTTTATTCCGGCAGTGTGCCGACAGAAAACATGTCTGACCTACGTGAACGCTACCAAACCTAGATAGACAGTTCGTTGAAAAGCAGTGCTAAGGATAGACATGCTTGTTTTCACATGCGGCCCACCATCCGTGATTTTTTTTTCCTTTTTATTTTTGTTATTTCCCCTTCAGCTGTCCAAACAGACTTGTTCCAAGACAAAAAAAAAGTGACTCTTGTTCCCACGCTCTTCCTGACGGTGTGTACGATACTTGAACAATGCAACAGCCAGCCAGCCCGCAAGGATTTATTGCTTCTCGCTCAAGTTTATGGGACATTTAGTGTGTTAAATTATAATTTATAATTAGTGTACAATAAATGTTGAA